>JARACY010001623.1:0-54789 GCA_029255725.1 Scrobipalpa atriplicella | reverse complement strand
TGGATACCCTTAGCTGGTTTTTACAGCATGCCCGGGGGAGATGCAGCTGGCACATTCTATGTTTTTCTATCACTCCAGCATGGAAGTAAGATTAATAAAGAAATTAAATAAGTAATATACGAACCATTGGAAATTTCACCTGCTCTTCTTCTACAGGTGTACTGTTTTCGGCATTTTCTCCAAAATTCTGTAGAGAACTTTCCGAATGGTACTTTTTGTCCCCCATATTTTTTCTATTAACAATTTCTTCCATTAGTGTGTTTCTTGCTACGCTTTGTTCCTCCGCCATCTTTGTTTTTTTTTCTTTTGTTTCTTTTATTTGTTGATCACTTTAAGTATTTAATGCATCACGCTTCTTTAAATGATTTTGATTAGATTTAGATGTTTAGTGCGTGAGATTCGCACTACAAATGATTAACGAATAAATAATGCTAAATTGCTATCAGATATCAAAACCATATCTTCATTATTATTGTAAATTATTATCTTTCAATCATTAATTCGACTTCCCCTTTTGAATCAGACTAAGAGTTCAATTATTCTACCAATGATAAATAAATTGCAAAATTTTGCATTATGTTTTGTATCCCACCGAGGTCCGAGGTGTATCCTAAAGATTCCAATGTCGTAGTAAAACTAGGAGATACTTTGCTGATGGCAAACTTTTAAACATTTATTTATGTTGCAATTTTACCTTATCTTAAACGAAGGTATTCCACGTGACTAATCGCAAAAACTTAGAATACGTCACACAAAATCCTGCCTCAAACGATGATGTGTCTTTCTTGGGGAAGTGTAGAGTAAAGTGAGATTCCCAAGGACATTGGACGATCCAAAACTAAATCCCAACCTTTGACTGCGTAGATCAATTAAGACGCGGTATGATATAATTTGTGATAATGTGGATGAGCGATGCCATGCCGCTTGTGATGTCATGTTTATGGTTTTCCCTATCGATGTTTCGTTTGGTTACTGGATTACTTTTATTACTGCTTTGATAGACATAATGTTATGACCATTATTACATCTAAATTATATTACATAATATTTAAAATTAATATTGTAACCTTCCGGTTCCACTAGACTAAAACCGTTCCTCTAGCAGCTTTGATGACTGAATAGTAAGCAAAAAGCCTGATACCTGTTGCCAACTAAAAAACATTTTTATCTACACTCATGTCGTAAATCCTTCATTTACTTATCAGAAACGCTAAGCAAATGATATACCTTTCGATGCAGCCGTGACTAAGGAACCATACAAATTTCATTTCGTTATGGCAAAGCTGTAACAAAATGAAGTTTTTTTTTTTTAATTTTTACGCAGATGCTTGCTATTTGAGCAAACTAGAAAAGAAGAAATAATGCTTACTTTATTTTTTCTTTAATTTAAATTTGTTGTATGAGTGTAGATAAACTATTGTATGAAACTGTACATAATTAGTATTTAACACTCGTGTTAAATATCCCTCATTATGCAACAGTTACATAAATAGCTATTTTGTGGGTCAAACAATCTTTTGTTAACTATTTTTTATATGATTGAAAGAGAATTGAAATGATTAATATTTGCAAGTTCAAGTAACAGGAAACCCCTATCACGAAAAATATGAGTAGGTATAATTCCGGAAAGAACACTTAATTACAAGTATGCAATACAAAATTAGTCACAATATACATTAGTAGCTAACAGGAAATAAGTTCAAAGACTTCTATAAATGATAAAAGATTATAAATAGATAGGAATCAAAGTAGTTCTTTGTAAACATAGCTATTATAGGTTGAAAATAACTACAGATAGGGGGATTCCTTAATGATTTGACCATAATTTTTTATTGTCTCTACTAAAGATATCACTTCGTAGGTAAGGTATAGAAAGTGGAAAAGCCTTGAAAATATCGTGAAATACAAAACTAAATTGGTAAGACTTGTATATTTGGATACTAGAAATTAAATTAAAATTCTTTTACAAAAATAAATATTAAATCATTTATGATATTGAGAATGGTATCATCGTACGTAAAAAGAAAATGTTACAATTAATAGTGAAGATTGTTGTAAGTAGTGTAAGTGGCATAGCTTTGTGTAGTGGTTTAATTTACGTCTAAATCTTGTATCAATCAATTCTAAACAACACAGTAAACGATGATAAATAATTCGTTTGTCACAAAAATACTAATCACGGAGCAGTCTGCTCAAAACCTCCTTTATCTCGAGAGAGAACTTGGACACTGGGATATTCAGGTCGTATGAAGAGAATGTCTCGCTATTCTCTTCCCTCACGACGACGTCAGAAGGCACCACGAACAGCGGCTTCTGCTTCTTGTCATCCGGCTGCTCCAACTCCTTCAAGCAAGTCGGCATGTGCAGGTAAGGACGCTGTTGCAGCCACTTTGAGAACGCCTTTGTGGAACTGGAGGAAAAGATAAAGTTGTGCAAATGTTTTTTTTACATGTAAATAATACAAATTTGAACACTCCAGCGAAAATTCATGATTACATTCAAAAGTCTTATGTGAACATTACTGGGCCATCTCTCGAACTATTTTGTTGAAGATCGTGGGTTCGAATCCCTTTTGTGCGAAAATAATTGGTAAATTAAATTATTTAAAAGGTTACATGGTATTTTCAACAAGGTTTTTAGTTTATTGTGAAAAAAATTACCACTTCTAGGTACGCAGCGAAGTATCTAGTTTTCATTTTAGGAAACAAACGCCTAACCTAATGAGGATGTTTAAATTTCAACTCAACAGAGAACCAATTTCAATCAATCACCAGTATTGATTTGATATTGTACTTAATTAGCTTAATTTGTGCAACCGCCTAGCCAAAGTCGAGCCGAATTCTAAACATCTCTATTTCAAAAAATATATTAGTTTATACCATAAAAGTCATTTATAACATATTTGCTTGTAAAGGATCTCTTATTACACCAATTTCAATATTGCATTGTATCTTATTACGTACTTGTGCGTAATCGTAATGTTAAATGCACGAGTACTGTAATGTGTAAAACACACGAGTTTTTTTTGTAATTAGGTAAAACTTAGCAAAGAGTTTTTATGGCAGAAAAGTGGTCAACATTTTATAAATAAAATTAACTTTGGGAGATAAAGTATAATAAAATAAACATTAAATTCTTTGATTTAATTAATTTTTACAATAAATTACAACCATTTATCTGTAACAAAATCAAAAAAATATTAATTTACTTTATTAGTAATACTGGCTGGTTTTTGTTTCTTTGTACTATGGCTTGAAAAAGAAAGCGTTGATGCGCGCGCATCCTAATTTGTGAATAAGTAAAAATTATTCCGCGCGCTTTTTCTTTTCGCTGTATTGTTATTTTTTTTTTATCTAGTTCTATTTATTTCCTCGCAAATATGTTATAAAACGTCGTACGACATACGTGCGCTTTGATAATTACAGCCTCTGCCTTCTTATAGCCCTCGCCTACGGCTCGGGCTAGCAATATCGCCTCGGCTGTAATGATCAACCCACCGCACTTATATCGTAATGTACTATTAAACAGTGTCTGCCGCCCATGGTCTTTGTCATAGACCAAAGGAAATACTTACGTAACATGCGTAATGTCTCCCCATGCATACATACACATACATTCCAGATCTCGGCAATCTAGTTCTGTAGCGCGATGTGCTTCACCTTCAGAAGCAGCGAGGAGTTGAAGGGAACTACTTAGTACTTACGTAAGATGAGAAATGTCCCCCCATATGGCTGACATGGTCTTCAGGTCTTCCGGGATCTGGACTGCCTTCCAGGTCTCAGCAGTCTTGTTCTGTGGTGGGATGTGCTTGGCTTTCAGAGGCAGCGAGGAGTTGAAGGCTCTGGTGTGCGCCGGCCTGGTCTCCGCGTGGATGTCCCAGGTGATTTGTCTCTTGAGGGCTTGCGAACATGCAGCCTAGAATTTTAAGTCTTCTAGCTAAGAAGTTCTTTTTGGACAGCAAAATTTTAAACATCTTTTAACATTAAGTAAGCTACCATTCGTACATACTTGTACAGGTCCTAAAACAGTGTACAAACGGCACGCTAATTTTTAGTTGAAGTTGCGAAAATGCAAGACAACTTTTAGAAATAAGTACAATGTACCAAATCATACAACATGCTAAGCTTAGATTAACTAATAGTTATTTATGAGTACTGACCTGAGGTACACCAACATAGTTCGCAATGGATTGAAGCACACACGGCATAATCTTCGGGTCGAGTACCAAGCCACGAGATGCATGTTCATCGAACCATATCTGTAATTGAAACAAAATTTAAAGCACATTGATGGGAAGTCAAGTGGCACCGATGGCTTTGGGAAAATCATCTTACACATCTAGCTTCACAGATAGCGAGTATTATGTGAATACTAATGACCAGCAGAGCAGACTTCTTGCTTAATGATTGTTTTGTTCTCGTAAGGGCTCATGCAAAATACAAAACAATGCTTTTCAGGCGCAGTAAAAAAGACTGGTAATGACGTAGCAGATAAAAAGACTAAATATTACTTGAAACAACGACTCCAGATCTGCAGGACATTTGATTTCGCTTTTGTAATCTTTGCTTCCCACGTTGATCCACCAATCATAGAACTCGCCAGCAATCTACAAAAAAACATACTGGGTGTAAGGGATCGCGTCCCGCAAACTGATAGGGGTTGCTCAGTCAACGATACTGAACAACTTTCACCAGGTTTTTTTTTCAAAAATAAAAAAAAAGCTTTTCCATACAAATTGTCTGATCGAGGTGGTCATTTTGTATGAAAAAACATTTTTTTTTTTCAATTCCTAAAAGAAAAATCCTGGTGGTAGTTCAGTTTCGTTGACCGAGCAACCCTTATAAGTATGCAGGACGCTGTCCCTTACACCCCGTATAAGTAGGCACTTAAATAATTTTGTATTAAAATACCTGCAGTGCAATACAGTAAGTTATAAAAATAAAACTATGTTAGAATTACAATAATAAATTAACAAGGTGACTACCATAAGTTAAGTAGCGGGTATTTTCTTTTCGCTTGCTATAAGCATGGACGAAATAAGGTTCCTAGGTTCAATTATGGCAAAGAATTAAACGATGAACTTCTCTTTTGGGCCTGGATGTTTTTGTAGATAGTATTTGTGTTTATCCACGTCACCCCGATGTAGGGAATTAAGTAAGGGTTAGTTAAAGGCTTCTTTTGGGAAAGCTCGCTCCATAGCCGACTATGTTCTGTATCTGTCATCCTTGCCTGACGTAAGAAACATTCCCACTTTGTTTTTTTTTTTTCCTGTACCTAGTGCTATAACTTACATGCTTAGTCAATAATTCGGCTTTCTTGCTGCACTCATCTGAAGCATTTACTTCGAATGTTTTAGTTCTGTATTTGGACTCCCATTTAATCATATCAGTCTCAGACTCGGCACAGTACAATAGTTCAAAATGAGGATTGTATATTTCTCCAGTTTTAAGTCTCCTAAAACATAAAAAAACGGCCAAGTACGAGTCAGACTCGCGCACGAAGGGTTCCGTACCATTATCTATACAATATTAGATACTATATTTTTAAAGGACTCCAAAACAAAGGAGGAGGTTCTCAATGCGGTTGTATGTTTTATTATAATCTTTTGATACCAGTTACCATTATTAATATCCTTTTATCCGGGTAATCAATCAAAAAACCGGCATAAAAATCACGTTTTTGTATAGCTCCCATAAAAAAATCATTTTATTTTAATTTTATTATTTATTTTAGAAGTAATTATACAACTCAATGTCCTGTAAATATTTAAAGCGTTTACCTGTTGCCGTTTTTAACCTGTTCACATTTTTTGTATGGGACCCTTTAAATATTTGTTTAATTCTACCGGGTGTAAGGGACAGCGTCCCGCAAACTGATAGGGGTTGCTCAGTCAACGATACTGAACAACTATCACCAGGTTTTTTTTTCAGGAAATGAAAAAAATATTAGCTTTTCCATACAAATTGTCTGATCGAGGTGGTCATTTTGTATGAAAAAGCAAATTTTATTTTTCATTTCCTGAAAAAAAAAACCTGGTGGTAGTTGTTCAGTATCGTTGACTGAGCAACCCCTATCAGTTTGCGGGACGCTGTCCCTTACACCCCGTATTTTAGTATTTGTAGTTATAGCAACAATAGTAATACATCATCGTTGAAAATTAACGGTTCATGAGATAAAGCCTGGTGACAGACAAAAAATCACGTTTGCTGTATGGGAGCCCCCTTAAATATTTATTTTATTCTGCTTTTAGTATTTTTTATTATAGCGGCAACAAAAATACACGATCTTCGAAAATTTCAACTCTCTAGCTATCATGGTTCATGAGATACAGTCTGGTGATAGACAGAAAATCACGTTTGTTGTATGGGAGCCCCCCTCAAATATTTATTTATTTTTGTTTTTAGTATTATTAGTTATGGCGGCATCAAAAATGTATCATCGTTGAAAATACCAACTGTCTAGCTATCACGGTTCATGAGATACAGCCTGGTGACAGACGGACGGACAGACAGACGGACAGTCAAACAGACGGACATCGAAGTCTTAGTAGTAGTGTCCCGTTTTTTACCCTTTGGGTACGGAACCCTAAAAAATTGATGATTCTTCAAGAACCCATAAAACAAGTTATAAGTTTTGAATATTCTAAAAACTACCCTAAGAGGGATTGGATATACCGCCACTCGGAAATATACTTACAACGCCTTTTGTTTGCGACTTTTGGGGTGGACCAACATATCATCATTAGTGAACGGAGTGCTTACAGAAGAATAGTCGCTCAATTTCTCCAAATATTTAATTGAGAAAGCCCTGTCGGCAGCTCGAAAGAACATTTTAGACATTATCAAAGACTTGGTGGACATGGACCGGAAATTCAGGGACCGGGATTTCGACCTAGCAAGACCGATTTTAGATCTGAACCCAAGTTTGGACTTAGTGCTCTTTCTCATCCTTGCTATATCAAGCACGGAATCTTCCTGCACTGTTGAATCACTCCAATCTGCATCATCCCCCGAGCTCTCCTCCTCTTCATCCTCTTCTTCTTCTTCTATATCTTCAGAAGCAAAATCACTTGCTAGTGAATATACCGATGGCTGTTGTATCATGCCTGACGCTTTTGACTGAAACGAATTGAGTTTCGTCAGATTATTTATCAAATCTGGGCACTGAGTATTTGTATTTTCAATTTATGCTTACCTATTATAAGTTTTACTGTCCGTGCAAATATTTCTGGATCTCGGTAGAGTTGTTATCAACAGTCTAATAAAATAAAAACTGTCTGGCCATGCTTTATTATTAAAGATCTTTTCAGGATTGACCGTTTTGCTAAAGTAACAAGTTGATTATGAAACTCTCGGGACCAACTACCAGCTTTTGTAATGTATGAAGAAAAGCAACTCGTTAATATTTTCATCGCTTCCAATGCAGCATATAATAAAATGATATCTAGGTAAATGACAAAAGAATCATACCGGTGTTGTCGCGATGTAGAATCGCTCCGAGGGAATGACGAAGGATAGTTCCGACGCAGGCCGGTAGGGCTTATCCAGCTTCGGCAGGTTGAAGATTTTGGTCAGGCGCTCGAATATCACCGGGCCCACCAGATCGCGCACCGTCATGGCTTGGGTCTCCCAGAACTAAAAAAATAAAGGTTATATTGATGATAACAAGAATAAGTACCGTAATCATTTAAAACTAAGCACAGAAAAATCCATATTTTATCTACAAAACAAAAGAACAAAAGTATTTTTTTAACAAACAAACATTTAAAAATTTACTTAGGTACTTCGTTGCTCAAGACTCTGTGTTATCGAAAACTACTTAAATAAAAGTTACCTTTTCATCTTGGTATGATAACTCCAGATCCCTCATTACCCTCCTCCAGTGCAATTTGACGGAAGCTTCATTCTGCTGGTACACTGATGGCCTGGCCACCCTAATGTTTCTGGGCCTGTCCCATGCTTTAACAAGGGGCCGCTTCCCGCAGGGCATGACTTCGCTTGCTTAATTGCGTGTGTAATAATATACAAAGGTATTTATAATAATAAGATTTTATAGAATCAAAATAAATAATGAGTTAACACAATTCACAATATAACTTGGAACGTACTCTTCGTAAATAAGTAAAATTATTATTTGTTTATTTTCTTTTTATCTGCCGTCTGTCCAATTTTATCTTGACAAAGAAGATTTTTATGAATGGAAACCAAAGAGGTACTTTTATTCTCATTCACATTATATTGTAAACATTTATAATAAATAAACAATAAATTAAATAAATAAATAAGAGAATAATAAATGAAAAAAAAAAACTGACTACAACAACTACACGAATTACAGAATTCGTTGTATACTCAAAGTGTTTTTTTTATTTCTTGCAAAATATAAGAAGCGGCCTCTAGCGAGTATATTCCGCACTAGCGATGGACGTTGGCAGCAAACGGACCCCATGAGCCCACACGGTGAGCGCGGTGGAGGTGCTGGTGCATGGTAAGTTCGCCATTCCATTCTCATTCTCGCTAATACACGTAGATGGCTCTACTCTACATTTTATTTTGCTTCCTGGTGAGTGCGTTATCTACTTCTTTCAGAGCAGGTATAAACTCAGAAAAATGATTTATCCAATATTATTACTGATTTTTACTGTAATTTATAATGTAATCTGAATTTTGATTTAATATTTTAAAGTGAATGACTTCATGTTATTTATTGAATTTTTTGGAACATTATTCATTTTATTGTGAGCGAATGACTGCCCTCATTTCTAATTTTTAATTATTTCTTATGTAAGCAATCTTGTAATATGGACATGAGATTCTGGAATAAAAACCTTTTATTTATTATTTATTTATTTATCCAATAATAATAACGATAAATCTAATAAACAACAAATAAAGATTGATTCTGTTTTGTTTTATCTCGTTTTTTTTTTCATTGCAAGTACCTATATAGATGGGTGGTGGTTTGAAACAGGGTAGGTACTTGCACATCTCTAAATTGCAAGTAACTATATCTTACTGCTGCTTATTGGGGTATTGAAACACAAGTGTGAATTTACAACAGTTACGTGATTTATAATTTGGTTAAAAGTACAAATAGAAAGATAAATATTAAAACCGACAAGCACATGACATAGTAGAGAGCGATGGTGGTTTATGAATTATGATCCATCATGCCACTTTGAAGGCACATGGCTGCAAACCCTGCGCTAAAACAATTATTCAGTCTGTTTCTGTTCAGCAGACTCAGCTAGCTGCGAAAGTCTCCTCCTTAGATTGTCAATCGGTTGTGGCTTGACGTCTTCTGGAATGCGCATGTAGCTGATCTCTTTATTGTTGAGCTCGAAGGTAGTGCGCGCTTGCAGCACTGCGCGGTCGAACATGCCCAGGCTGCGCAGGTATGGTGCTCGACGATGCTCAGGGTGCTCGATCATCCAGCTACAATATTCTCGGACACTCCTGGAATTCATCAACTTTAAAGAATAAGGGGGAAAACACCAAGAAACGTCATTTTCTTTATCAGTGATCTATGATATAAGTATCATTATGAAAACTGAAAGGGGTTAGAACAACTATCAGCAGGAAATTCTTCCAAGAAATAAAAAAGTATTTTTGGATTTCTCCTACAAATTTTCTGATCGAGGTGGTCATTTTGTATAGGAAAGTCAAATGTTTTTTTTTCATTAAAGAAATAATTTCTTGGTGACTGTTGTTCCGTTTCGTGGACTGAGCAACAGTTTTCGGTACGCTGTCTCTTACACCCGGTATAATACAGAGACATGTGGTATGATGTTATGTCACGTACCTGAGATTGGTGATACCCTCCCAAACAGTCTTCATAGAGACGAGGTCTTTTGGCACATATCGAGAAGATCTCCAAAGTTTCTGGGTGTTATTCTTAGGTGGGTGCCACTGCTCCTTACTAGGCAAACTCGTGCCGAAAGCCCGCAACCTCTCTGGGCGAGCTTCAATCTTGATGTCTTTGGACACCTCCCGCTCTAGGACTGCTAATTGTGATTTCTGGGTAAAAGAAATTTAATTAAAACCTCTGATTTTAAAGCACGATATGAGTATAAAAACCGCAATTGAAAATCTAACTACTAAAAAATGAAGCCTTGAGCCTTTTAAATTCTTATTTGGACGATAGGATTCAGAAGGTTAATGTAAACGGAGTTAAGTCATCAGGGTCACGTGTTAAAATAGGTGTACCTCAAGGTTCAATATTAGGTCCATTTCTATTTTTAGTGTATATTAATGATTTGCCCTACATGATAGAGAATTTGTCAAAGATTGTATTATTTGCAGATGACACATCTCTTGTTTTTAAAGTTGATAGACATGCACAAAATTATGACAACGTAAATAACACTCTTGGACAAATTCATAATTGGTTCACTGTTAACAATCTAGTGTTGAATGCGAAGAAAACCAAATGTATAAAATTCACTTTGCCTAATGTAAATTCTTCCAATAATGATGTTGTACTTAATAATGAAAGATTAGAGTTCACCGAAAGTACAGTTTTCTTAGGGATTACACTAGACTCGAAACTTCAATGGCATCCGCACATTACATCTTTATCGGGGAGACTTAGTTCAGCCGCATTTGCTGTACGAAGAATCCGAGAGCTCACAGATATTGCTACAGCAAGACTTGTTTATTTTAGTTATTTTCACAGCATTATGTCCTACGGAATTTTGTTGTGTGGCCGCGCTGCTGACATTGATTCAATTTTTGTTCTGCAAAAACGGGCTATTAGAGCAATATACAAACTCAAATGTCGTGATTCCCTAAGAGAATTGTTTAAAGAGATAAATATTTTAACTGTACCATGTCAATTTATATATGAAAATATTATGTATGTAAGGAAAAATATTCATAGTTTTACCAAAAACGGTGACAGGCATAATCGGAATCTAAGAAGCAAAAATAAAATTGACCAACCCCATTTTAGGTTAGCTAAGGTTAAAAAATCATTTTTAGGTCAATGTATAAAATACTATAACAAAATACCTGACCATATATTAAATTTGTCAGAAAATCAATTTAAAGATACAATTAAAAATACATTATGTCAGAAAGCCTATTATAAGTTAGATGACTATACTAATGACAAAGAGGTTTGGAGCTCGGATATTTCAGTAAAGCGCAAGAAATTGGCACACATTGCGGACACCAACCCAATTTTAATCAAAACGAAGGACAAAAGTAGGGGTAGGCGAAAACGAAAGGGGGGCCGCAAAGTGCGAGTTTCTCGTGCTTCTTCATCATTGTGATATATTTTTTTATTTTGATTTCTTTTGTGACATTGATACAATTTTCTTTGTAATAGACTCGCCTGTGACTTTCTAAAAGTGTTCGTAAGAATTTATTTGGAAATAAATTATTTGACTTTGACTTTGACTTTGACTTTGACTGGAACCCAAATTCTAACTTACCTCTGGACTTTCGGCAGCGAGAGCAATCTTCTCCAGCACAGCTGGAATTTCTTTTGGTACCACTTGAAGTCCTCTGGCAATATGGGTGTTAAACTCAATCTACAATTCAAACCGATTTATAGTTGTTTACCAATTTCTATGTTAAAGTTATTGTATAAAAGTTGTAGTACTTTTAAAAGTATTCTTCTGTCATTTTATGACGTAATAGTTGTAAAAAAATAAAAATAAATGATAAGAGTCGTTTATTCACATAAGACAGGATGTTATATATTAACAACAAATTCCGCCAAACTGTACAACAGTTTTTTGGCAGAAATAGACTCCCCTGTATTAAACATTTACATTAGGTACTGTTTTATATTATCTTATTTAACATTCTAAGTTTAGCAAGAAAAGTTAAAAAAAAATTTCAATGTTGTGGTACAGTTTTTATTTTCTTCGGAAAGAACATTAATTTTGTTAAACATTAAGGTTACAGTTGTGCAAATATTATAAAACAAATGATTATTATTTTTATCAGTTCGAATTCAGTTTTACTTCAAGATTTTTTAGGATGTATTTTTTAGTTTAACTTTAAAAACATTTTTAGTTGTGCTCTTTCTTATAACGGTATATAACGGTATTTTTAAGGTATATCATTGGGACAAAGATAAGGTCTAGCCCTCTCACCGTAATGGTTCACAACTCTAGGTACAATCAGCGCTAATCATCGTAATATAGCTTCCTATAGCTATATTATGTCATGTTATACCTGGAATAACTCCTTCACCGCCTGTGGCGTAAAAAGCTGTGATTGCTGATTGCCACCCAGCTCTTTCATGTATTGACAAAATTCTTTGGCGATCTGCAAGAAAAGTGAAAATGGTATCATTGATAAAGTTGTCACATTTTTAGTAGCTTGTCTAACTTCTTGGCGAAATAGATTACCCGATCTGTGACGTCATCTGCTTTAGTGACGAGACTCTTTTCTTCTTCCTTTTCGGGCTCCAGATAGCGGGTCGCCCACGTGATTTGCTCACGGACTGGCTTCTTCAGGAGATCCCAGTGACAGTTGGGCAATTCTTCTTCGCTGTGATATAAACAGGTATTTTTTAATACCATGGCACTTGATGGTGCGTGTAAAATATGTGGCTGAAATTGAAGTCCTGAATTTGCTCTCGTCAAATTTACTTACATATTAACATGGTAGTATTGATAAAACATTTATTATTTATTATAGACGCATCATACTAGTAACATAAATAATGACCAAACACAAATATTACAACATACAAAAAAATAAAAAGAAAAGATAAGAATGGTACAGAAATAAGCCTCAGCACCGTTGACTTCTGCTTTGATCACTCTAGAAAAAAACTTTTACGTTTTAAAACCATAATAACATATCTTTCTAGTTTATCAGCAATTGTTTTTGACACAGTGTAGTAAAATGATGAGCCTATTTTACCTGGAGCTATATTCGACATCGGTGTCTGATTCCATTTCTCTATCAACATGCAATTGTGTTCTAAACGTTATGAATGGCTCCTTTTGCATTCTACGAGGTGAACGGTCTGAAAAATCAAAAAATCATAGAGATAAAATACAAATAATAATATATCACCTCTTGTGATTTCTTATAACTAACACAAAAAAAAATGGTTCAAAAATGAACTTCCTACTTATATTATTAAAACTTTGCAAGTATATTTAATACTTTTCTACCTTTTCGAGGTTCAGGGCTAACACAAGGTGCAGCTGTTTTTGGTATCCTCAAAGTATCGCAAACTCTGTCACATATATCTCTCGGTAGGACATCAGCTATGTGTTTCAATTGCGTAATTTCATTCTAAAAAATAATATGTAATTAATTATAATACTCGTTTTCTGTGTAACTATTTTTTTTCGATTTTAACAGTTTCAAAATCTTTCCAGTTAAAACTATTTTAATGTTTGTATTTTAAACTTACCGTTTAAGGAAGAAAGCTGTGTCAAATATAAAAATAGCATCTTACCGGAGTCCTATGGTCTGCGTCAACTTTCTCCAGCACTGTTTTCCAATATTTCTTGTTCTCGTGTATTGCTTCACTTGCTTCATATTTAGATCCCTTCACTTTCATTATTTTACGCGGCTTTTTAGGATATTGGCCGTTCATTTTTGGTTTGAAAATTATTGTAACAAACGTGACCAAATAGATTTAAAAGTTATTTGATGTAACTTGTAGTTACCAAAAGAAGACATAATATTTTGCTACTACATAACACTTCTTGGTGTCTGTATGGTACGATCCTACTTGTTGTCATTGTTACGTACCTACATGTTAGGTGCTTACCTACATGTTGCTCTTTTATAGTAGTCCGTTCGTTGATTTAACAAAGTTGCGGTTGCCATAGACATAGGATTAGGGTTATGTGTAATGATTGTCTTCATGGTGAGTTATTTTTATAACAACTGATAACTTCGACTTGTTAAAATATGGAATACTTACTGGAAAGTAAAATTTGTTTGATCAATGCCTTGTTTGGTGATAATGGTGAAAATGATTAATAAATACACCAAGTCTGAGCCATGTTTTACGTATTCAGTAGGTATTTCCGCTAGCAATAGATGGAACTTACAATTTAGATTTGAATTGTACCCAAGATAGGTAGTATGATTTAATAAAAGTATATTCGAGATAAAAACTTCTACATATACGTAACTTTTACAGTTCTAAAAGCTACTGAAAAAATTTGGGGTGGGGCTTCAACTGCCTCTAGCGAGTGTAGTTCGAACCAATAATAGTGTACTCCTGTGGTTGAAATTGAACCTCAAGAGTCCTTGGGTTCTGTTATGCAAGGGCTGGTTGTGGATGTGTAAGCAACGTTTCAGTTGAAGTGAGAACCGCGTAGTTCTTATTCGCTAAGGCTAGATGGCTCTATTATTCACATTTTGATTGCATATTAGAAAAAATATTTTTTCTAAAAGTTAGGTTAGGTTAGGAATTTCTTAAAGACCATAAGAGTTGCGGTTGCGGTTGCGGTCTACTTATGATGAAATTGTATTTGCTTAGTTATGGTTTTAAAAACTAGTTGACGATCCACGACCGTATTGAAGGTAAATATTTTGAGGTTTATAGTGCAATCGTTTGATCAATATCGTGTCATGCCGGGCTATGCTTTGTGCTCTGTGTTTGTGCCCTGACTTTGACGCGCCACGTGCCAGTCTGTAGTCTGCAGGCTACTGGTAAAGCCCAATTTCTCTGTTTATTCAGCATATCGCTGCATTCCTAAAAGCGGTCGCAGTCGAGTAAAAAGTGAGGCGAAAATTATGGTACGGCAAACAATTCTCTTCGATGTAGTCTGACAATCCGTTCGATGGTTGATGTTGATACGTAGTACCTACCCAAAACTTTTATGGGCCTCCTATGTTCCGCTTATCTAAAATTATAATATGCCTAGATAGCAAAATATGAATGATGGACTTCACAAAAAATATTCTGTACGATTTATATCAAACCATTGTGCGCTGTGCTAAGTTGCGTAAAGTAAATAAATGATAATAAAATAAACATATTATCACATTACAGTTATTATGAAATTGAGAAACAAGACAGCTTGAAATAAGATAGGACAAACAGATCCTTTTCATCTTTAAGTTACTGAACAAAGATGTCAGCGAATTTTATCATAATTGCTCACCGAACAACATTATTGTGAACATCAACAAGTGAAATAAAGATAAGGTTTGATTCATAACTGTTCTTTAATAGGTACCTACACCCAGAGAAGTTGATTTATAGTAGGTACGAGTAAAATTAATGCCACCAGAACCCATTTTTATTTAACATATTTTGTTTGACAGTGTTAAAGGCACTTAGGCATTTGTGATGAAAGTGAGAGAAAACGAAACGCATCGGTTTGTCGTTTGTTTTGTTGACCACAATTTGTTTCGTCTTCATTTCGAGATACGGAAGTGTCCGCATGATAGTTGGTTTACAAGTGCTTCCTTAGTTTGTTTGGTTTGGAATGGAATCCAACTCTTTAGGAGCTGCCGTTAAGCATGATCTCCGTATTTTGTCAGTGTATGGAGATGCTAGTGTCTCAAAAGTACCTTGAGGGGAGAGTTTGCTCCATATTCAACTCTGTCTTGATTGATTTCTCTTTATATTTAGTTGACAAACAATTTATATTTGAAAATGTTTTATGTTAAAATGGAGTAATGAAAACACGGAGAAATGAGTAAAGTAAAGAAAGTAACAAAGTTAAGTTTTTATTGCGGTAATAGTAGACATAATAGGATAGAAGATCTGATAAAAGTCATGGGTGAAACCACAATACAACAGTAACTATGAGGCGGTGGTGCCGTGTGGTGCCGGGTTAGAATAGCATCACCCCATAACTTCCTGTGGGTGTCGTTAAAGGCGACTAAGGGATAAATGCAGCGTTCCCTGTGAATGGGAAACTTCTACTGCGCTCACCAACCAGCTTGCCAAGCGTGGTGAGTATGGCATGTACCCCCAATTTTGGGGATGCCCCTGTCCAGCAGTGGACGGGGCATCATGATGATGATGAGGCAGAATGCTTCATAAAACATTAGCGGGAAGGCAACTCTTCCAATTTGATTATCTATGACATTGCGCCAAGTTAAACAGTGTTATGCTAAGTTGACGTTTTACCATTCCATAATATTGTGTTAACCGGTTAAGCGCTGCCATGGAGTCTGAAGTCTGGCTGAACAAACTTATAGCGCTTTAAAAGCACTGTTTTATTTTTGTTTATTTATTTTTGGTTTGGTATAAAACCTAAATTACTTTAGGCGTTTGCTACACTTAGGGACTCCGTCTTTAAAGAGACCATATACGTATAGGTATATAATATTTAAATGCGTGTGAAAATATTGCTCTACTATTTATTTTAGAAAGCTCGTTTCGATTTTCTTACTCTAACTTTGAATAATGAGTTTTATAGTTAAACCAGAAGCAAGTGAAGAAAAACTAAACAATATCATCATAATTATTTATAGACTTTTTGTACAAAATAGTCCGATCAATCAAAGCTATTTTCAAACAATTTTGGCATAAATTTTAGTTTGTAATTTATGTTCAAGATAAAATCTTACAAAGTGTCTCTATCTTCATAAATGTAAGACGGTTACTAATAGTGACTTGTGATAAATTCTTAGTCGTACAATTAAGTAAACACGTCTTAATTAAATGGGTGGTGTCGCGTCGCGTGGAATGTCAGAAGTCGCAGGTAGCTGTGGAAGTCAACGATGCGAGTGATCGTACTCCAACCAGCTTAGAGAATTAATATGACGTGGCCTACACAAAATATTTTAACTTGATGTGGCAATTTTTCGTAATAAAATGAAATTAAAAGATAAACTAAGGTGACATAATACCTAATCTTAAATGCATTGATGTATAAATAGTAGGTTGTAGATATGTTACCAATGCTTCATATTTGAACCCTATAAAATCTGAACACACAATTTGACCACATTGATGATAGGATTTGCCGCCTAGTGGATACTATACTAGGTTGCTTAGGGGAAAAATTACTAGAAATATGGCTGCCTGTATGTGTGTACAAACTGACTGTTTTATTCTGTTTTTCTACTTGTAAATTGTTTTATGGTAGTAAGTATTGTACTAATTAATTTTATTGATGGCCTCACGTATGTTTAATACCTTAGTCGACTGGTCTATGATGTGAGTTGTACAGGACGCTGACGAGACGTGTTAATAAGGTAACTGGCGCGGGTCCTGTGTAAATTTGCCTTTACGCCCGATATCCCCGCGCCAGGCCCGACCCCGCATTATTCTTAGCTAACGGTGTAATTTACAATGATAGTGCAGTATACGCGTATGTTGAGATTAAACAGACCGATGTCACTCTCTTTTTTTTTCCTTAGATTTCTGTCGCAGAAAATCCACAGCTGCGTCTTTTCTAGGAGAGCTTTATGTCATATTATCTGCCTTATGAATGAAACCGTGCAAAAAAATTAAATGGGGGCAGTCTGGTTTAATTTTTTATTGTAATACTAATTAATACTAATAAAGTCAGAAATATACGCGTTAGGAAAATTTATTTAAAACGCGCCTAAGTTTTAAATAAATTTACCTAACGCGTATATTCAACAATATTCGGTTCAAGTTTAAGCCATTTATAAGTGAGTCATTTCAATTATGTGCTATGTAGTTTGTTATCTTCTTACGAATAAAGCATTCCCAGCACTGAATTTTCAAATAATTTGATGATCTATCTGTCTGGAATTCTGGATTCTGTACATATACTACGCAAAACTTGCGTAAACAAATAGAGTATAGCAAACGAGAACAAATGAATAGAGTTTAGCGCAACCGCGAAGATACTGAACAATTTGTGATCCGAGCGAGGCGAGGGTTCGTCTGTTCACAGCACTGACAATTTGGAACAGAGTGTGTTTTTCATAATTGTCTAACAAGGTGCGACAATTAAGCTTTAAAATTAATTTAATATTTTCTTTTTCCTTCTTAAATTTAAGTTAGGCACTTGTCGGTGGAGTAATCGCCAACTTTCTCTGTCTTCTGCCAACGATTTCACTTCCTTATACGACTTGACATTCATCTTCTCTCTTCCCCTTCCTCTCTTGCTTGCTTATTTCCCTTCTAAAATATGTACTGTAATAACTGTAACACTTCTACATTGTGTGTGTCGTATCACGTGGCCTATCATCTTTCCTCTTCTGTTCTCTATGGTCGTCATTATATTTCTCTTATATATT
Source organism: Scrobipalpa atriplicella (assembly GCA_029255725.1). Lineage (NCBI taxonomy): Eukaryota > Metazoa > Arthropoda > Insecta > Lepidoptera > Gelechiidae > Scrobipalpa > Scrobipalpa atriplicella. Next base: position 36,628 of record JARACY010001623.1, on the reverse strand, counting down.
AAGTATCCCAAAAGATTTTCCTAGTCTAAAATATGGCCAAGAAGTTAAATTTTCTCGTCCAATAATCAAACCCAGAACTTAAAGAGCGGAAAACAAATATACTATTAGTTAACATCGCTCTGCGGGTTACGAGTGATCATGAAACTAAAGCATTAAATTGCACCTTCGAGGTTAAATAATTCCTAACATACACGACCACCGTTAAATATTTTAACAGTGAGAATGTTGACACCCTGTACCTGCTTCAAATATACCTGCTAGTCCAATTATATTGTTTCATTAAACGGAGGCGGGTAAGATGTCGCGTTGATTTGATATGATATTTCGGAGGTTTGTGGTCGTAATGTACATATTACAGTCTCTATTAAATTCTTTGACTAAATATTAGTGTAAGCAGAACTACCTATATAAATAAAAATAGATCTAAATTAGGACAATATTTATTTAAATTTAGTAAATAAAATCATAACTCTCTTCACTAAACAATTGCATGAGTTTCGGGTTTTCATGCATTATTCGCTTCAGAGAGTCTCTGCGTTTTAACAGGATTTCTTCAATCTTTTCTTCACGATTTTTTTCCTCAGGTTTGTTCTTTTTTTTGATAGTTTCCTCTAAGCATGTGCATTCCACGTCCTCTGGTATTTGGATATCTTCTTCACTCAAGCACTGCGTCTCTTTAGTACGATGTGTTTCTTTTGTCTCTGCAAACGGTACTTCGCGGTACACTATGGTTTTAGGGTCTAGGATGTCTGGTGTAGGTTTCAACTCAGCAGGTTTACCCAGTATGGCCTGTACTCTCATAAATTTCTTCTGCGTAAAATCCATATATTCATCGAGATTGGGAAAGGATAACCTATTTATATAATCCTGGCACCCTCTAAAGGGACAACTATGAAGGCGTTGAATGTCGTGCACTAAAAATAGTTCGTTCGATGACTGAGGTGTGGGTTCTTGAGGTGGAGTTTCTTCATCCAGCTTCGATGAACTTGAATCCTCCTCTGCTGGTGTGAACATGTAGGGTTGCTGGTCGTGACATTTACAAGGATGTAAAAGGTCTTTCACATCTTGAAGTTTTTGACATTTTGCATAGATAAATTGCCGCTGGAGTCTAAAATATGGCAAATCCTTGTGTGATGTTATAGTTTCCTGGCTTCCGTACGGTGTAGAAACAGATGGCGACGTATCACCTACTATCACAAATGGTTCCTTGTCACAAACGAAGTCTGGTTTTTCTGGTTCTTGAAATTCGAACAAATTTTTGAAATCATCGTCATTTACTAATATGGTAGAGGCATGTTCCGGATACTTCTGAATTTCATTGAGTTGAAGAACTACAAGTTTTTCAAGGTCAAGCAAAAATGTTGTCTGTTCTGGTAATAACTTGAGACTGAAACTGATGAACTTTAAGAATAATTGTAGTATTTTCTTGACCTTTTCTTCCCAGTCCTTATTTATATCTAAGATGTGTCTTTTATTTTTTTTGAAGTCATCTAATATGTCTTCTTTTTCTTTAATAACCCGCAATTTTTCTTCAATTTCACTATCATGGAATTTTTCAAGTAGAAATTTTCTCATCCTGCACTTCTTTCTCTCGGTGCACATGACGTACATCGTGCTGGTAGTAGCCTCGGTCTCCACTTGCTTACAAAACATCCTCAAAGCCTCGTTACGATTAGCGACTGCTTGATTGACAAGTCGATTACTTCTTTGTTTTTCATTGTTCAATAGAAGTTTGTAATATTTATTCATTTTCCGCACTTCACTATCAAATTTTTTTCTTAATTCCTTTTCCAATGTTCTTCTTTCATATTCTAATCTTTCTTTTATTTCTGTGTTAAGTTCGCTAATCATATTGCAGTGAGTACTCATTAATACTGTTCGCACTTCAGTTCTCAAATGATGTTCCAACTCTCTCAAAGTCTCCTCAAAGAACCATGATATCTCTTTTTGCATCATTGAACTCTTCTTTGTAAAAATCCTGGCGTAAATATTTTTTACTTTTTCAGTGATTATCTTCTTTTCTTCTTCCTGAATGTGGGTCCATGCGCGATCATTTACAGCTAATAGTTCAGCTAGACGTTTTAAAAACTTTGCTCGTTCTCTTTGTAAAACGGCTTCTCCTATTTTAAGAATTCCATTATGAGTAATTCCTCTTGTTATCCTGGAGGTAAAAGGGGGTACTAAATCTACTTTGCCTATCAGTAAATCACTAGGTGAAATCCATACATCTCGAGCAGCTCTTGTTACCTCTTTCGAAGTTGTAGCAGGAGCATTTTTATCATCATCTTTAGGTTGGGGTTTATATTCGCAATAATCCTCATCAAAGAAGATTTCTGCATAATTGCTGGTAACTCGTTCACCGGTATGTAAACTGTCAATAACATTGTGTTCGTCCATGTTGCAAATATATTATATTTATAAAAAACTTTAGTAAATCATATATAAAATGGAGACGTTGAACATGTTTTTTTTTTTTATTGAATTGTGTCACTTGTAATTTTGTCAGGTTTTGACAGTTGTTTTCGTTTATTTTGTTTATTTCTGCCTTCGTCATTGATTTTTGCTAGTTTTTAGGAGTTTTAGAAAAAAAGTACGGTTCCTATTTCTTATCGTTACAAAACATAAATTAATATACTGGGTAACGAGTATTACGGAGGAATACGATGGATTTATATGAAATATTTCGCTTTTTTCAAAGTTCATTATATTGAATTTACGTGTGGTGCAGCAAGGAGTAAGTAACTGGGAAAGTATTCAAATGGGCGCTTTTCCACTAGACGGCACGTCAACGGCAACGGCGACGGCACGTTACCGTCGACGATATCGTAGGTGAGATAATGTATGAAAATCAATGAAATTATATGACACGCTTTTCCACTTGCCGGCACGGCACAGTCACGGCATGTCATCGATTTCCATAGATATTGTCACGTGATCGTCGCCGTGCCGTCGCCGTTGCCGTTAACGTGACGTCTAGTGGAAAAGCGCCCAATCTATGGTATGGTCGTGAGAACGGCCACAGTGATTAGCGCGTGATGGAGAGCACCGAGGGTCTACAGCTAGATTTAATTAAATACTTCCTGCACCACCCACCTACTATTTCACCTTGCTACATCACCTTATCTCCCTTAGCGCTGAAACATAATAAACTGGAAGTTTCAGGGCTTAGCTTACCGCTTGTTTTAAATACAAAAGTTATTCTGGCAAAAAGGTTTAGCATAAATACTTTTTGGGTTTCGTTAGATAGTGCTTTCGTTTGATTGCGCGTTACAGTGCTACTTTTAATAATTTAAACTTTTTTTTTTCAGTATACGGAGCCAGTAAAGAAAAATAAGGCGAATGAAATATCCTTTTCGTAAATATTCAACAACACGTCACATTATAGACTTGAAAAGATGACGTCATAGTCGAAACCAGCAAAGATAGTCGCTTGCTCTCGCGTCGTCGTGGTGTCCCGCGTCTTGGTGACGGACGACGGCGCGCGACACGACACGTCTCCCGCGATATTTCATGCTTACGGAAACAAGTTAGCTGCGAAGCGGGACAACGTGCCGAGCGGAGATAAAGAAATCTCGCGAGAAGTGGGCTGCGACTTTGAAGGGAAATATTTAACACTGTGTATAGGACACATTTTTGTAACAAGTACCTATGTAAAATTGGTATACATTTAAAGGATGATTTTTATCCCTTTTTAAAGAAGTTTCTTATTTGTTGGATGATAAATAGGTTACCTGCAAACCTCAAACTGGAGTCTGACAGACGAAAGTAGTATTAACTTACCAACTTTTTCTTTCTTTCACCAGCGCCTGACGCGATGAATTATGCATGGGAATTAAGTTTGACGCGAGATAAGCGGCCTAAAGATTTATTTGCCGATATGATGTGTAGAAAACAATCCAACTTGTTTGCACTTTCTGAATTATTGCTGTTGTTTTTATTGGGGAGCACGTCAAACAGCCGACGAGTTTTCGCAATCGTTCACTGGGGCGTATAGGTATAGGTACTTATATTTAGTTTTATTTTAAGTTGTAGAAAAAGTTTTGGATCTTAACAAAAAGAGTGTTGAAGGGCAATGTACTTATTTAAAACCCATTAGTGCACCCACATCTCCCGAAATGTCACGCAAACACAGAATCGGTATTGTGGCTCAGTAGCCTTTTATCTGAGTTACGCACGCTCTTACAGAACCTTTCCCGGAAATTTAACTTCGTTAAGAATGAAATATGTCCCGTCGTTATTCCACGGCTTGTTGCGCGAATACTTACATTTCGAGTTCTCCACCTCTAGTTTTCTCATCAGCCCCAACGGAAATAATTTCAGCCGAGACTGAGTTATGACAAAACTCCGACGGACATTGCCGCATCCGTAATGAGAATGGAGTCGAGATATGTCCGTAATTTATTATCACATGCTCGTATTCCGCCGGTATTAAGCGCAAAATCGACTGTTTTTGCAGCAAGTATCGTAGTCTAGCCAGACAGATTTACGGGTTTGAATTGTATTTGTTATTCCTATACTTATTAGCCTGTCCCTATGATCAAAAGTAAAATTAATTTGTATTGGAATTTTAGATATGTTTAGGCGTTTATTTTGGTACATGTCTGCACATGACTTGTTACATCACATCACAAAACAAAAATTCTTTTCATAGCGCCGGTCGCACTTCGTAGATAGATTGCATATTGGTTCTGAAACGAATACCTCTCGCTAGTGTTAAAAATATTGAACAAGCATCGCGGGCGTCAGTGATCAATCGGAATGCGCGTGAGGCTGACGCCGAATCAATTTCGCCGTGTAGAGAGTGTAGAGCCTCGAATGCTATTCTCTGCACGCCACGCCGAAAATTGATATTTGCTTTATATTCACGCGAACAGGTTTAGCGGTTCCCACAACAAATGAACGAATTCTCGTGTCCATTTTTCAAAAAGCTGCAGCTGCAGTGCAATTTTTCTAAAGATACAGCGCGTTTGTAGTGTTCCTCTTGACTCTACAAATTGGGATCTTAGTTTTTCTTTGCAACCACCACTAAAATTATAATAAACTTTTTTTTGTCATCTTAAAAACTTCCATGCTGGACTGGGAGTGATAGAAAAACATAGAATGTGCCAGCTGCATTTCCTCCCGGACATGCTGTAAAAATCAGCTAAGGGATCCGAGGGTTTTAGTATTGTAATTTAGGCGATGGGCTAACAACCTGTCACTATAGCAATGACACCTACAGACCTATCTGGAATGGCCATCAAAACTTGTCAGGTGTGGCGGAATGACCTTTGTTTAGGTCGTTTACGCTCTGCCTACCCCATTAGGGATAAAGGAGTGATTATATGTATGTATGTATGTAGTCATTTAACTTTTATATAACGAACATAATTAACCATTAAACTGGGTGACAACAGTATTATGCAACCCATGCATTTTTAAACGAGGACTTAACGAATGCCTCCCTATACATACATGAATAAGTAGATGTAGCGTTTGTTTACGACATTTAAATTCAGTAGAGCAACTCACGGGAAAGAGTTTCAGCATTTGTCCAGTGCAGCTAAACTCACACAGAGAATTGTAAATTTATTCGTCGGTTTCTTGACGTGGGCTCCGCTGGCTACGTGTACCAACTTTTTGGAGGAGATTTTAACTACAAACTTGCGCTGATTTCTAAACGCGATTTGCTTAGTTTATTAGAGTGTTTTACCTTGAATTCTTCTGTATTTTCTCACTTCACCAAATTGGCCTTTTTTACCTAGGAGTAGTATTCACATTCCGACGACGTCAGCTGTTCTTTGCATTATCACGCGAGTTATACCTTATAGTTATTATAGTTATAGTTGTTATAGAGTTAAATAGTTATTATTCATAGTCATACTGAATTAAGATCCAGTATGACTATGAATAATTCCATCTCTTTATAGTATAAACAACACCATACGTCTATGTCGAAGCGCACACGGTGGCTCTGCTAGTATTTTTGAATCTCGATAAGTAAGTTGCGCTAACATCTTTTCTTTATACAGTTTTCGGTATAATTTTACAGTCATCCACGTCACGTACTGCCATCATCGAGAAACCCAGTTCTTAAAATTATAGGGTCACAACGAAAACAGCGAACGTTCTTCATAATTGATTGCTGCTAAATAACTCAGTGCGGAAGGTAAATGCTAGGTCTTTAAGAGTACACAATTCGAGCCGCCCTTCCCCATATTACGGCGCTAGATCTTAGCCGGCGAATTATAGTCAACACACCTTCAAGAAGGTGTTGCTTATAATTTCGCCGGCTAAGATTGCGCAGTAATATGGGGTAAGGGCGGCTCGAATTGCTGTATTTCCTTAATAGTCTGCATTTACCCCCGCCGACAATTTGTGACAAGAGCGTGGGTTAAATTGTCGTCTAGAGGAAATAAACTAATTTGCTTGATACGACATTCATAACTAAAACGCTGAGCGAACGCTGCTAGGACAATGACTGCAGATTTTATGTTCGATGTTTTGCATACTGATTCAAGAACCTCCCAGTCTTAAAGCATGCCTTAGTAATAATAAAGAAATTCGATAAAATTATATGCAGTTTTAAAGCAAAATTTATTTCATACACTCACGTAATTTTCTCGTTCTACTTGCAAAGAAATGTTTCAAAAGTCCTTCTTTTTCCTAAAGATATATTTTATATTACAAAATTCAGTCTTCATTTTATTATATCTCGTCACTACCTACTAAAATAAATAAACAGCTTGACTATCCTTAAACATTTGTAACATTTCTCTAAACTACATAACCGCATCTCTAAGAGGTATTCATGCAATTATCGTTTCTTGTAAGCATGTAAGAACACATTTCCCTCATTACGTGAGGTACGGAGGTGGGCGTTTTTCCACTAGACGACATGTCCACGGCAACGGCAACGGCACGGTATCGTGGAAGAGATAATCTATGCAAATCTATGAAATTATATGGCACTCTTTTCCACTTGATGGCACGGCAATGACACGTCATTGATTTCCACCGGTATCGTCGCCGAATTGTCAAACTGCATGTGTTTTATATTCGTACGAAGCATGCGCGTGTGTGTGTGTGTGTGCTCAGATTGGAACTAGGTATTATATTATATATTACCGTCCTAGTGGTAAAACAGAGCCACAGTATCATGACGGTATCGTTATCATGCTGTGGCCGTGCCGTCTAGTGGAAAACAGCCGTACAGAGGTAACAAGGATGCAGGCAGAGTAGCTCAAAAGCAATTAAAGCCACTCCTCTCCAATGAATGAGCACGTATTGTCTTAAATCTTATTTGCGCATTAAGCAGACAGTAGCTCGCAGGTATTTTAATAATGGATTCTTTCGCAGACACGTACTTAATATACCGGCCGTAGTTTAATGAAGGGTATCATAAACATTGTCATTGTAGACTGGAGAGTGGAAGACAGGCACGGACTCTGTCTAGATATTTGCAATGTTTCTTATATAAAGTGTGTAAAAAAAATTGCTGACCATATTTATATGTTCCTTGGGGAAAGTTGTTCAGTATCATGGGCAGAGTCACACCCTAAAATATGGTCAGCAATTTTTTTACTCCCGGTATTTCTTACACAATAAGTAGTATAGTTACAAAAAAATACTATCTGTGCCTACTATGTCTTTGTTTAGTAGAAATAGTTCTCTGAAGAATATGTACCTAAATTATGGCCGTCTTGTATATTTCGTAAGAATAGGCTAGCTAGTCCATTTTTCTGGAAATACGAGTAGAAAAAAAAAAACCATTTACAGAAAAAAGTTACATCACAAATTTTATCATTGAACTGCCTCCGATACTGTATAGTATAACGTCTTTGACATTTTTTGATACACTAACCATTTCATCATAACTGCTAGGTACTGTTCTTGACATTAAGGTTCATCGAATTGTCGACTTAATAAAAGGATTTTTGAAGTCTCTTTTCTTTATTACTCGAAGTAGGTATGTGCATTTTCTATATAAAAATATGACGCCACCGAATACTAGTCTGCTCTATGCACTGGGTTTAATGCCGTACATATTTACTATCGTGCAGCAGGATTAGCAGTATCCTCACCAACCTGCCAACTTGCATAGTCTCAGGTGGCAATACTATACTGTAGATATAAGGAGAGAGATATTAATGGATATTATGTATGATGAATCTGTTGTTTCTTGTATTCCATGTAGCCTGGTTTTGCTAGCACCCTTTGCTTGCCTTTCAGATCGAAATATAGGCAAAAACCAATTGTTTTATAGTACTCTGTTCCGTATCAGTTATATCCCAATATATAATATCCCATATCTACAGTTTACAAGACATTTCTATTAGGCTGGGTGAGCTCGGAACTCGATTGGAATCCGCCCTAACTCACCAGTAGTGTACCGAGACCCGATGTCCCTTACATAGGCCGCTAGACACAGGCGCTGCTTACATTCCAGCTGCTCTATCCAGCTGAAGGCTATGTGATTGTATAGTCTGTGTAGTGGGCGCTGAGCTGTGTAAGCATTTACAATGTGATGAACTACAGCTACTATAGCCTCGAACTAGATAAGATTGTATTTATTGTGTGTAATTTCGTATACGTATCAAATAACTGTTTTCGACCTGCAAATTTCGGCATGGTTTGTCTTATTTGTAGCCGGTGGCGTAGCAAACTCTACTGGGTGTAAGGGACAGTGTCCCGCAAACTGATGTCAACGAAACTGAACAACTATCACCAGGATGTTTTTTCAGGAAATGAAAAAAGAAATGGTTTTCCATACAAATTGTTGGATCGAGGCGGTCACTTTGTATGAAAAAGCAATTTTCTTTTTTCATTTCCTGAATTAAAATCCCTGTGATAGATGTTCAGTTTGGTTTGAGCAACCCCTATCAGTTTGCGGGACGCTGTCCCTTACACCCCGTATACTTAATATCACGACTACATCCTACATCCCTTACGCGTTAGAAATAGCAAAGCGTTCTCCACAAAATTATCGTAATTTTAGAAAAGGATGTCGATTGTCGTAGTGGCAAGTTATTAAGCCCGACGCCTAAAAATCATCGGTTGTACCTATTGTATGCAACGTTTATCTCGAATCCATCTTGAGCTGTCCTTTCTACAATGCGCTATAGTTGTATTAGGCTCTCCAATGCTGTAATGTAATACTGGCATTCCAATTATTGAACTGCTCATTCGAGAACTAGCCGTGAGTAACAGGGGATCAACTTGGACAATGAATAGGCATTTACAATGCCTATGGCTAATATATTTGAAAACATGTGAACCGTGTCACTGACGTGCTTCTTAGTGATTGCGACTTGACGGCTTACTAAGATATTGTCAAATAAATAGGATAGAAAAATACATTTTAAACCAAATTCTATTTTATTATGTTAATCTTATACCTAAGACAGGCATAGATTAGATAGCAATTGTGTAAAATGACTTTTTGAAATTTAAAGATTGACTGAATTTGAACTGTTCAAAATAAAGTAATTGTTTGTTATCAGAGGAGCCCGAGCCGTCAGATCTGTCTGTGCACGTGCGACTGTCATCATCAAAGCTCGTTTGGGGTACATTTTAAAAGCATGACACGACCACTGATTGTTATTTTGTACGTGTTAATTTTGCTAAGGGGCGCGGGGCGTGAGGGTCGTGTAGCAAGGGCTAGCAAGCTTGTGGAATTTAATCGTGCTACGCCGTAGCGGCGGCGTAGAGTTTGCTACAGAGATATTGGCAGCGTAGCAATGCAATACTTATACATGGTGAAATTTTGTCGCTTTTAATGTTGAATCCGTAAAAAAATACGGAAAATAAAAACTCACAGATTATATACTTTTAACAAATTTGATTTTATCTAAAATATAATCCAGCCAGTAATGTTTTAATGTATTTTTACAACCAAGAAAAATATAAGTAGGTATGTTTCACAGTAGAAAGCAAAATCCTTTTTTTACGTATTTTCTTTATTTATGCAATAAGCTCAAATTGTTTTCCATAATTGTAGGCAAATAAATAAAAAGTTACTTAATGTGGTTTTTACAGGCAGCCCTAAGTTTGACGTTTGTGACTGGACGCTAACGTGGCGGCGGCGGGGCGGTCGGTTGAAGACGGTCCGAGAGACAATTGAATCAAAAACCCTGTGACTGCCCCTGCCTCTGCTAATTCTATCTGTCATTTCAGTTGATCTTTGCTTCACTTTGTATTATTTACTGCTTTGTTTTCGTTTAACTTTACTTATTTGTTGCGAAAGTAAAATCACTTTTAACACTGCCTATCATAAACAATTGATTTGAATTTATATTTTAAATATGACACTTTAATGAAACAGAATAAAAATATCCAAGATAATGAGCCGTTTGATATTTATTTGGCGATGTCATATTTTTCTTCAAATATGTTTTAACAAAGAATTTTCTATTCAATGAGCTTGATAATATTTATTTATTTACTATTATTTATTTATTTAACATTCAAACAATGGATGCATATTTAGCACTTTGTAACAGTTTGTACTTGACTATTAGTTAGGTAGTTACCTTAAATATAATATTATAAAAATATAATAAAATTTAACGGCTTAGTACTTCACACGTGACAATGCGATATTGATGCGCGCGTTCTGTATTGATAGCATTGACAGTTTCCTGAATATGATCACGTATTAAATACCCTAGGATACGAATAAAATTGATTACGTGGCTTTTTATAAATGGCTGGAAATAATACATAACACTTAACCTAATTTTGAATTTAATATGAATGTGCAAATTCAGCAGCCAGGGATGCATTCTAATCCTTCATCGATTGGGTTGAAGGGGTGGATGTGGGGTGAATAAGACCACACGAGCTATCGAGGCGAGCCACGCGCGACCTACGTCACAGGGGCTAAGTAACACGACCCCACTGTCAGCTGCCGAGATATCATGCGAATTATTGGCCTCTATTTTGATATGTAAAGATGATGATGGTATTATCAAATAGCGGTGGAGTTTTCCCTTAGAAATGGATGTTTTCCAAAGTTTTCATTTTATCCTATGTGTCCTAAGTTTCGTCCTGATGTGTTAATAAGATAGGATAGGATAGTAGTATTATGTTTAATTCGTAACTGAAGTAGGTCTCTACTATAGATATAGTATTCAGGAGTGACCATATTTGGGTATATGTGTGTGTATCTACACGCACATTGATTACGTCATGGGGGCTAAGTAACCGACCCTATAATTGTCAGCTGCCGAGATAGATATCATGAAAATTATTGCATCCTACTTGATGCATGATGTTTTTTTATGTAACGTGCACAGACAAAAAGTCTCTCTATGTATATTTTTAGGTATAGTCTGAAGTATACATTCTCAATAGCGCTAGTATTGCAACTTTTTTAGATATTTATAAAACTTCACTTTTCGATTTCAAATATCTCATTCTTCGGTTGCGCTACAGAGCAAAGAAACAGTTGAAAGACATAATGAAGACCCGACAATGAAGGATATTGTTCGCCGCGAGCTGATTGCGAGTTTGTCCACGTGGCTCCAAGTTTCACCGCTACCTTATGATACTGTGGCTGTTTTTCCACTAGACGGCACGGCAACGGCATGATAACGATACCGTGGCTATGTTTTTCCACTAGGACGGTAATATCGTCGAAGATAACGTCCACCTAGTTCCAATCTGAGAGCACACACACACGCACACGCTTCGTACGAATACAAAACACATGCAGTTTGGCAGGCCAGCCACGATACCGATGGGAATCAAATTAATGCCGTGCCCTTGCTGAGTCGTTGCCGTGCCGTCAAGTGGAAAAGAGTGCTATATAATTTCATTGATTTTCATACGTTATCCCTTCCACGATACCGTGCCGCGGCCGTTGCCGTGGACGTGCCGTCTAGTGGAAAAAATGCCTTAACGATCAATTTATTTAATCACGCTACTTTGCTCTGCTAATGAAAAGCCGCCGGTTGAAACCGGTTCGGGCGAGATGTGAATTTCATTCTTTGTTGTTCAAAAGTTTTACAAAGGTAGGAAACGTTTCTATCTGTAAGGTATGCAGTTGTAAAAGCTACGGCTAAAATATTGAAAAATGACACACTAGGTATTCATTACTTAATAATTGACCGACCAAAATTATATTCTGTGTAGTATATAAATGACACAGAACTAACTACCTTTCTTTGTTCTAAATGTGGGTTCCTATTCGTAAGCTTTCAAGAAAGATCGTGGAAAAATGCACAAGTAGTCGTTCATTATAAGCTACAGAAAGCTGAATAAAGCTCCATTTGCAACGAGTATAAGTAGAAACACTTCAAATTGAAATTGTAGGTTTGTTTCTTAACGCTCGTAAAGTTGTAAAAACAAATACTTTACCTACGTCTCCATGGACATTAAAGATATTGTTCTATTTTTGGAAAAACGTAAGCTTTTTTACAGCGCGATACCAGTGGAATATTGCAATATTTGTTCGACATTGTTATTAAGCGATTGTCTTCTCGTTCGCGAAAAATTTATGTTGTCAACGACAGGACGCGTTGCGAGGCGAACGTTCAGAGCTCAGCGTACTGCTGCCGGGCGGGAGGCAACATATTTCACTACATAAATCATAACTTTATTTCCTCTCTCGCCTCTCGCTCAGTGCAAGCCGGCTGCCGGCTGCCGCGGCTCCGAGGTGTCTTTGAAACGGCTTTAAGAGTTCCACCACCGCAACAAAGGATTCCAAAATTAAATTAGGTGTAGATGGAGACGTCGGGACGTTAATATTATTTCTAAATATGCAATTTAATGCAATGAGCGCGGCGCAAGTTTAATCTACTCGCGCTTTCCGGATTTACCACTTTCCAGCGGCTTAGCGAACATTTCTATTTAACTTTTACGTACTCACGGCCAAGATAATTAATCTTACCACATTTAGTTCTATGTAAGTTGGATATGTGAAACATTGCTCGTTTCTTGCGAGTCACGGAGTTCCTAGAACGCGTAAACAATATAATTTAAACGCTTATTTGTTGTTTTAGCGGAGTTTCCTGCCAATTAGCGTTACTAAAGACCGCGAGACAAAGAAGATCGGGGAGGCTCATGAATTTATTGTTAGGATACCGACTTAAGTTATTTAAGTGTTCGCGGAACGTTATTCACGTTAGGCGGCGTAGACTGCAGCTTCCTACGACAATTTATCATGAATCTTTAATTAAACTTTAGCAGTGACTGTTCACTGGCTCATAGTGCCTCGCAATAAGTCTGCTATAAATCGATTGCTTCGTTGTTGCGTCTTTGTTGCATTAATTGCTGTTTTTGGAAGCTCGTTTGCCAGCCTCGCTGCAAAGAATACAAATTGGTGCTAGTCTGGATAATGAAGGACTTAACTTTGTTTCTTGGCTTGATAAGTTTAGAATGAAGATTTATGTGATAAGCTTTGTTCTAGAGTTTTCTGTTTTACCGGTACTTAAATAACTTATAATTTGTTTTACAAAACTAGAGACACCGATATAAAACTTACCTTTTGTGAACATTGATCACGGAATAATTCTGTTTACTTTTTAAAACGACTTTCCAGAGATTTCCATGCAAGTAGTAGTCACGTGATGTGATCCTATTGATGGTCTATTACAAGGAGGGTCTATTATGTTTCTTTAAGATTTATAACTTTATTTGTCAGTATTAAAAACTAATAATTTTGTGTTTTCTAGTGCTATAGATTCCTTTCGTAGTACTTGTGTGATCAAAAAACTGTAAGATTCCTCTCTTTATGAAAACATATCTATGAATAACATTCCGTTTGTTTCACTTGCACGTAAATATATACTGCGATTGTACTTTTTATGATATGAGGTTTTTTGGGGAAAAGTAAAGACATAACACGCATATGGATAGAGGTATTCATATTTTTTCTATAAAGTTATTTACAACAATTTCAACAAATTTAACACAACTAATATAATAATAATGCATATTTAAAGATATGGTGTAACAAGAGGACAGCTTTACATATTTATAATTACATATCTATAGGGCAATTCTATACTTACATAGTTATAGCAAGTGTAGCAAAGTTTTGGTTTATACAATACAAATATTCTTTATAGATACTGATCCCTAACAACTTTTAAGACTCTCGTTTATACCCTTTGTACAACAAAACGACAACAACTACGTGTGCTAAGTTCTAGATACAATTTGACATCACACAGCTTATACGGCGACAGTAGGATAAATGATAAGTTACTTAAAATTTTCGGATGGGCTGGGATCTACATAAACATAATTATGTCTCGACTTCATCCCTTACGGGTAGGCAGGGCGTAAAACGCCTAGTTAAAGGCGTTATTTATTGAGAACTATTTTATATTGAAATGACAGATTGTCAACCCATCACCTAAATTACAATACACTGTAACGCTCGAATACCTTCTGCTGACTTCTACAGCATGCCCGGGAGAAAAGGTTGAATTCTTTGTTATTCTATCGCTATCCCTGTTCAGCATGGCCCAGCCATCCATATGGGGCGTAGGCAACGCAATCTCAATTATGACTTTACGCCGTTTCAGGCTTTCTTTCCTGTTGTCAACGTACGTACGTACACTGTGTGATTTCTCCTAAAGTAAATAAAACAGTTGAAAATTCGTTTTTGAACACACAATTTTCATTATTGCGTTAACTTTTCCAATTACGCTAAAGTTACCCTTAAACATTTTAAAAACATGAATACTCTAAATCATAACAAAATTATAATAAATAAAAATAAAGTTTAATGATAAAGTTGTATTCAAATTGACGTTGGACATGAATTATCTTATGATTGACTCGATTTCAGGGCATTTATCAATTTTCAATCTATGCAATTTCGAAAGGCACTATAGTACATTATGTTAAATTATGTAAACCTTGATACGTTTTCGAAAATCGTTGTAATTGCTTACCTGAATAAGTCATTGTACAACTTAAATAAAGTTATATTTATGATTTATATTAGATACAACTCTACATAGCTAACATCAGTACAGTAACTAATATAATAAATAACATCGTTGGAACTAAGCCTACTTCGATAAACAAAAAATATTTAAAACATTTAAAGCTAATAAAATCATTCTAACACATGGCATACGATTTCATCATATTAACAGACACAAATTGTATAGAAATGATGACTCTATTTTATATAAATTCATATCAATACATATTATATAATATTTTGGAACAAATTCCATCAGTATTAGAGTTTTGATCACATTTCGCTGTAGAGCAAAGTTTTTTTAGTTATGATCGTCTTTACATCCCCAACCACGTCTAAAACCGCATACGACCTGTAAAAAGTCGAACTAGGTGTATTTGAAATTAAAAAGAACACGGTCACTGTATTTATTCACTCGCGAGACTGTTACGTCATCATCGGCAGATGAGACTGTCTTCCCTTGCTGCGCACGCGCCGTGCGGAGGCGCGAGGAACAACTTGCCGTTCGCGCATGCGCACAGCTGGTAGATGTTCTGGTGATGGGTGTCGTGGACATGCGCAGCCGATGGGGGCAGGGGCAACGCTGATTTCAACTTTGGCATGTATATACTGGGCGCTTCCAGGCGGATCTATAAAAAAATGTTCATTTCATTTATGTTCCTAGAACGATGCTAGCACAAAACTCTAGGTTGATGTCGGCGCTGCCAAGGGCATGTCGGTGGCATGTAGGAGACTTTATATTAGTGGTTTGGTGTTGAATCTCAAAATGATTGAGTATGATTTACTAGGCGCTTTCGGATATATTTCTTAATCTGATCGTGACTAACAAGTAAAATCTTAAGGGTCAATCAAATGAATGAACATAAAACCTATCAGTACAAAATAATTTCAACGTACTCACCGCACCCGCTACAGACTTTAGTTTGAAGGTGGAGAGGCAGGTGGCACTGATGTCGCCTGCGCGTGATTCTAACGCGATGTTTTGCGACGCGTGCATCTCTAGTGACCGCGTCGGGGATTCTAATCTGTTACAATAAAAAAAATACATAAACACCTATTTTTTAAAAACATTTTTTTATTGGTAATGGGTTTGTTCTTGACTCTACTCTAGGCCAGGGACGACAGAGACATAGTCAACGATACGATGGAGCGAGCTCACCTAAAAGATACATGTTCAGTTCACTTTAGTTTTTACTTGTTCAGCCAAGATGAAAATTGAAATGACAAAGAGAATCGATATTTAATAGTTCATTAATTATTAGTAGGGAAACAAACATGAATGTTTTCTTAGTGTCACAATTTTAGAAGCAAACAATTTTATTCAATAAGGTACGGAACACTATCGAGAGCATTTATTTAACATTGCTACGTAGCTTTAAATAAAAATCCATGCACACCGTTAAAAGCACAAACCAATACATCTATTTTTAAGATCTCGTCACTTTATAAACGGGACACACTTTATCTTATTTATATTCAGCTGTATTTGCTTATATTTTTACAATTTCAAAATTTAGAAAGAGTGATTAAGGCCCGTATTGATAAACAGTCCTCAAGTGTGACAGCGAGTTTGAGTTCGTATCAGAAATGTCATTTCAGTACAAAACGACCTGTCAAATCTATACTTAATATTGCTCTCAATCTTGAGATCGCTTCATAAATACGGGCCTAAGAGTGAGCTATAGGTACTTAAGTATGCCTTTTTCGAAATAACGTTTTTCCCATTTCTGTGCCTAATAAACTGTCAAATAAAATAATGTTAGTGTAATGGTGTTTCTAACATCATATATATGTAGTATCAAAGATATGTGTTTCCAAAATTCTTACCAAGAAATAATAAAGACGGACTTACATTAACTGTTTAGAAGGCGGTGCGGTGATTTTAGGCGTCTGGACCGCCGTATGGAAGGTGACTCCTCCTGGACTGGTGATGACCAGGGTGTCAGCTCCCACCGTCACGGTATCCTGACCCGCCCCAAGGATCAGAGCACCTCGGGAGTCACGGACCTCTAAACGACCCGCGTTTACCTCTAAACGATCCTGACCTAGGAGAAAAAGATTGCATACGTAATCTGGGTTTAATAGTTATAATAAGTACACTCAATGTTATCTTGCATTTAGCTGAAAAATTAAAAAAAAACATTTATTTTTCATGTTTGTTTTAAACTTTCGCGCTTTGTACACATTATTGTATTAGAACGAGTCTGAGCGCGATAATACCAAGTTTAACCAACCGCGCTCAGACCCGTTCTAATACAATAATTTATTTTTCATTTTTGCAGTTGGAATCGAACTTAACTACTTATAACTTACTAGCTCAGCTGGCAGAATCTACTGATTTGTCAGGACAATATATGATGAAAAATTATCAATGAAACACTTACCCAAAAATAATCTACTTTGTAACAACCCGTGCGAATCCCTCGTAGAGACCGAGAAGTTCCTAGAAGATTCTATAGAGATAGGCTGTCCTCTCCGGGACTTGATGCTAGAGGTGAAGAGTGAGTCAAGCACCAGAGCCTGGCCCAGCAGCTGCAGCCCGCCTGGCACTATCCGGAGCTGGCCCATGCCTTCCTAGAAACACATGCCTATATTATTTTTGTGTGTAGAATACAATTACAAGTATACGATAAGGGACAGCTTCTCGTAAAATGATAGGGGCTGCTCAGTCAACGAAACTGTACAACTTTTATAAAACTCTTTTAGAAAATGAAAAAAAAAAATGAGTTTCCAATACAAATTCTATAATATGTTAGAGGTTGTCAAATTAATTTTATACCATTTCTATGATTATAATTTTCAATGTTGATTTATTATTATAGTTTATTTACTAATAGGTAATTTTATTATGTATTGAGGTGGAGTGGCGCAATAGAGAATATGCCTATACCCTGCAGTGGGTGGATGTGGGTTGAAGAAGATGATGATGATGATTTATTACCGCGAGCGCATATTATGATAGGTATTGAAATAATATCCACAGAGTACCTATATGCAGTAGAAGCGTTCCCTAGCATGGAGAGTATAGCAAATACCCCTAAATCAGGGAATGCCCATGTCCAGTAGTGGACTATAGTGCATAATGTAGCAAGTAAAACACAATAAGTAAACTTCATTGATCGTGACTTCATGGGGTTTACCGAAGTTAATATATCGCGTGTTCAACTCCAATATGTCGTCTTATTGGCACTGTGGACATTTAAACCTATGTTTACCTATTGATCTTAGATCTGATACAGATAAGAAACAAAAGCTTTAACTTAATAAAGCTTTAGTTTGTATTAAAAATTCCAATCGAATAAAAAAAACTTCTGTAAACAGTATTTATATCTATATAAAACTTTGTATGTAGCATTTTTTATATATAGGTATACTCGTAGTTTGATGTTACTGCAACTTAATAAAAAAAACTCAAAACTCTATCATTTATTTTCTGTTTTACAAAGGACAAGCTCCACTCACCGAATTGAAATCCAAAACCTTGAGTACCCAGAGAGTGAGCGCGAGATTGATGATCATCATGAGCATCAGCGCCATGACGAGGATGTAGAGGCACTTCTTCCGCCAGCCGTAGATGCCCACCTTGATAGTAAAAGTTATTAGATACAGAAAATATAGGTACAACTCCTTAGGAGCTAACCTATTGTCATAGTTCGGACGACGATGCGATTTGATCGTACAGTGCCACCGCCTTATCTGCTCAGGTGGCGATATTTGGAACTAAAAGGCTATGGTTACACTGACAGGATTGAAACTATGACAGCTAGATTGGCGACGCTCTCAGCTGAATAGATATCTTGGTTGCACTGTACGACGATGGCACGACTGTTTGATCACATGGTTGTACGACTGATTGATCCGCCCGATATGACATAATAATTTAGCGCCTCATTCTTAACAAAATTTCACACTGCACTACATGACAGCAGAATGCAAGATCCTTGTCAACTTTTGCACGGATTGTCTCACTGCCCTGGTGCGATACCTATATTTCATGCATTTTCATACAATAAACATTTTGTCGCCTAGTTTTACTGCCGCGCTGGTCTAACCTAAAAGTAAAAAATTCTCACTTTTAACTATACCATTCTATGTTAAGTTCATTGCCAGGTACTATTATTCAAAAAAGGTTCTCCTAGTATCTACGACACTTACAAAAGTGAGAATTTTACGTAGACAAACTTTCCCCCACAACATCAAGAAGTCTGCCGGGAACTATACTAACCTTGAATTGGCTGTTGTAGCTATTCCTCATGGAGTCAGGCTTCAGGTCCCGGCCCGTGTTGTTATTCAGGATCGGCTCCGGGGTTATCTTGTCCGCATAAGGGATCCTGGAAATAAACATATTGTTTAGTAACTGCTTGGCCGTTGGTGGCGTGCTAATATAAGTATGACACGATAGCAACAACTATAATAAATTACTGTGTAATAATACTAGAGAGTACCCAGTGAATCATAAAACATAAAACACAATATTTTTTAAGTTCCTATTATCAGCTATTATCTACCTATATCTTGTTTGGAATGGAAGCGGTCAATCGCGAGTACGAAATCTGTAATAACAGTTAAAAAACGTTAGAAAACTTCTATGAACACAAACCTAAACAGTTTAACATATCTTGCAACTGTTGTAAACACCCGTGTAGTGTACTTAGGACCTTAACAATACATTAATTTTACAAACATCCAATTCAAAAGTGCAAAGCCGCATAAGTGCAGGGACATCATAGTTTGCTCCACGTGGGTCCCATAGAGTAGAGGGGACAGCACATCTAAGAGACATGGCTTGCCCGAGGTGTTTTACGTTACATTGCCAGCTCTGTGTGCAGTCAACGACAAGTTCATACATGACGCAGCAATATAACGCAAAAAACCATTCAGCGTGCCAGTTTGCCGGTCGCCAAGTGAAATTTGTCGCTAGCGGCCAGATGGGCAAGCTAGGGGCTTGGGTACAGAGTGCTTACACCATGCGCTCTTTCAAACACATTTCGCTTGCATAAATCAAAACTTTATTTCCTTAACCCTGGAAGTCTTTCCGTAGCATTTGTGGAATTTCACTGAATCATTGTGCTGTTTTGCGAAGAGTGAATGGAAAATTCTTTTGTTTTCTGAACAATGATCTGAATGATGGTAAATGCATGAATCGTGAGAACTGGAACGCCGAAGACAGAAGAGTATAATCGATACAACAAAGTAGTTATTGCCGCAAATAACAGAAACATTGTATGAATATTTGTTTTCGTTTCTTCTTTTAAAAAAAGTACTGCGCTCCTTCAAATGATATGATAACAAACATCTTTTCCAAGGAACAAAAATTTTAGCTACTAATACGGGAAAATGCCTGTTTTCCGCAAAATATCCATTAGCTGTAAGATGGAAGATTGGTCATAAATACACGTATTGAAAATAGATACATAGCTAGGTTTACACAAAACTTTAAATATTAATGAAATACATTTTCGACAATATTCCATCCAGTATTATACTAATAGATGGGTCCATAACAACTGCACTGCATTCAGTACAGTTATTTATTTTGATACATCGGTTGGCCAGTCGGTTAGGGAGCCGTCTCCCGGGCGGGTACAAAAGCGGAGTATCCGCTATTCGCAGGAGTACCCGGCGACAGGGGCTACTACTTTTATAAAGGGGTGTAAGTGACAGTGTGATAGTAAATACTAACTGGCAACTGACAGCATTTGCTCAGTTCATAAAATTTTACAACTTTCACCAGAAAATTCTTCCAGGAAAGGGAAAAAAGTATTTGATTTTCGCATGAAAAATGACCGCCTCGATCAGACAATTTGTATAGAAAAGTCTTTTTATTATTTCCTCAAAGAATATCCTGGTGAAAGTTGTTCAGTTTCATTAACTGAGCAACCCCTATCAGTTTCTGTTACGCTGTCCTTTGCACCCTGTATATTCTGTGCAGCGGCTATGGTCATAAATTTCCAAGGATCCCTGCGACAGGAGCATTGCACTGAAAAATTCGGACCGTCCTTACGTCGCGGACCGCGATATGTTACTGCGCGCGTGTCAGCGTGTTTCTATCAAATGCGGACCGAATTTTAAATTCGTATAAGTTGATTGTCCGGAAAATTCAAATCTACTGTGAGCTAGGAAAATATAGTTAACCATACGTAAGATAGGTATGTAGGGATGCTTGAAACGGATGAAGAAAATCATCACCAGCTCCTACTCGTCCCTACCGAGGGGTACGAGCCTACTCTGAAGAGGGCAATCGGGCCTTGGGTCGACCACATGGGCTAATTGGTCGACTTTACACACAAACTTGGAATTTCTTCGTAGGTTTCGATGAAAGTTTGTAAATGCTGTTATTTTGCTGATATTCGTAACTGTAGTAAACATTTTGGCAATGAAACTATTTGTTTCTATGTATTGGAGCCAGCAACTGAGTAAGAGTAACCCTAGACTAGAGCTAGAGTAACCTCGGCGAGCTTGGTCGGTCGGCGAGTTATTATACACAGCGCCGACTGCAGCTAACACACGGGGGATTCCCCGCGGGAACTCTGTGCGACACTTGTTACTGTTATTGCTTTGCAAAGCTAATTTTAGGTGTACTTTAGAATATGACATATATATATATATTCAATATGTATTTAGGTATTTATAAAACATTTTGTCACTAAATTCAAACAAGAAAAAAATACAAGTACCAGATACTAGGACATTGAGAACTATAGTTTATTTTATTCCAGTTTAGTTAATTTTAGCTGGTACCAACTAAAATAAGAAACTGGAAACCTTCCCTAACTCCAAAAACAAAACTTATCTCAGTACTCATGATACAGAGTTTCCTTTTCATTTCCATAGATATATTTTTATAATAAATTAATTAAATTATGTAAACGTAAACTTTATGGAATCCTTTTTTATCAGAAAATATTTTTAAGCCAATAGATAGAATGTGTAGCAGAAAATAAAAAGGAAATACAAAATGTCGGGCGCGGAGTGCGGCGCGGCGTCCGGAGCACTTTATCTCGCGAGCCAGTCCCGCAACACGTTTGGGGGGTTTAGGGGCATTAGAAACCAATTACGACAATCATGCTATTTGCTAGACACTCCACCTATTTTAGAGGGACGCTGTAAAAAGTGGGCTCGAAAATTTATGAAAAATAATGGTTGGATCTTTTTGTCTTGTAAAGATCAGACAGATAATGCTGTCGTGTGATTAAATATAACATCTCTCACGTTTGGGGGGTTAAGGGGCACAGAAGAGTAAATGGAGCTAGGCGACTTTCTCTAATCAGTGTTTAGGGGCATTAGAAACCAATCATGCTATTTGCTAGACACTCCAAGTATTTTAGAGGGACGACTATGTAAAAACGGGGAAAAAATGGTGACGACGTCTGCCAGGAGGGATTAAGCGCGGTATAGGAAGTGCTGTCTTGGTTTTTTTTTTTTTTTCAATTCTAATCGAAAATAAGCACTTGAGCACACTTAAACAAGAACTCAGCTTCTCGAAAAATATACTCAACGACAATCTGCAACAAAGTAAATCAACATAACGATGTGTCAAGAATGTAACACCGTAACATTTAATACATAATAGAGATAAAAGGTAGAAATGGGGTGGAATCTAATAAATTCTCAGCGCGGAAGCGTAAACGATGTACGTTGAGACGGGCACGTAGCTCCGTAGCGTTCTCGTAGCGCGCCCGTAGCATCGTAGCGTTCTCGTAGCAGCGGGCCGGCGCGTACCGCAAATGAGCAGTATTAATCATCCCCATCAAGACACGACTTCTGAGCTTCCTCTGTTCCCAGATTCCCCTTAATAAGCCACGCTACCCTCGTTCGAGAAATAAATGTGAATAATATTTTCGGCTATTACTTCTGTAACTCTGATTTTATTCAATTGAAAACATTAAAAATAAAATGTCATAAAATATTTGGCTTGTACTTATGTCAATGTTATGGAGTTCTAATGAATCTTATTTTTTATACATGAGTAGGTAAAAAAGATCCTGTCTACTCTACAGGCAATGTATATAGTATATTGTTAGATGTTTTGAGACCTAATCAATCACAGAACCTCTCCACATAGGGTTCCAAATTCACATCGCTTGGCAAGTGCAAACGCAGTAGGTACTTTCAGGGTGTTATTTTTACGATAACAATCCCTGATTTTATACCTTTAAAAGGGACGGGATGGCACTATCCTAAGCATGACATGGCATGGCACCAATGTACTCTTCGTTGATTATTTTCTGTTATAAACAAAAGAACGGCATCACACTCACACGCTTCAATCTCCCTCGTGTGTTATAATTGAGCGTGTCGCCGAAACGCGTGTCGCTCGCATTCGTTAGCAATATTCCACTAACGAACCGAGCTAATGGCTATTAACTTGAATAACGCACCACTTTGCATAGTTCAGCGCCGAACTGCGAGATATCATCCCGACGCTGCTTCAAGTGTTCCCCTACACACAAGGGAATTTACTGTGTTATAAAGCGTTCTCTCGTGTAAGTAGATGTTGCGATATTTATAATGAGTTGTACTTCAACAAATCAGTTATAAGGTATACCGTATACAAAGACATTAGGGTCAGTCGGAGGCTTCGTCTACTTGACGAGGCACATGCCAGAAGAAATATTTTGTTTTTCTTTACAATAATATCATGATAGCAAGCACAGGGACTCGAAAATATCTTTTCAATTGAAACTATTTTGACGGCACCAATTTCTCATAAATCATTTGATGTCAAATAGGTCAGCTCTATCAAAAACATCTTCGCAGCATTACAACCGGTTTACATTCATAAACATCGATTACCACTAAAAAGTGGGGTGCAGGGGGATTCAACAGGAAATGTAAAGGAAATCCTCAGTATCGAGGGTGTCAGCCGAGTAAGCTGCGTAAGCTCACCAATCCTCGGCACCAGACATAAATTAACTTTTCAATTTGCCAATGACGTATCGCAAAGACACGGCGCAGAGGCGAGGCTGGAATACTTTACAACGGTATTTTGGGACTTCCATGGTTTACTGATAATGATAAAAAAGAGCGTGTGTGCCGAGCACACGTGTTGAAGTGAAACTTCTTTGACATTTCACACACGAGGCAACGGAAGTCCCGTTGCCAGAACTTAAACTTAGATTTTAAATTTAGTTATTTAAGTATTCACAATTTTTTTACTGAAAAGTTGTCAGGTAGTTTACAACGTTCTGAAAATGTAAGAATACGAATAAGTGCATTCTGAAACAAAAGAAAAGTATGTGCAAGTTGGTTCGAAAAGCAGTTGGCATTATACGTGACTACAAGTTGGAGCTTGTAACAAATTCATGTCGATAGAAATATTGAGAGTGTGCAGTCGGAACAGTGCAGTTCAGGCGCGGTGCAAGTGGTGCAACATGCAAAAGCCATTGAGCGCCGCCTGAATGGATGTTCCTCAGAGTGCCATCGGCGCCGCATTGTGAACACCACACTGAATATGACGTAATATAACTTATGAATACCGCCTTGGACTCCATTAACCGACACTTAAACGGCCGTTCACCTCCCCATTATAGGAAATATTTTACCCCCCGTAATTCGATCCATTCAAATTTAAAACACGGTAGCTTCAAGGTGAATTTATAGTTTGAGCTAATATTCGTTGCTGACTGCTTTACGATTCTGGGCGGCCAAATTTAGCCGTACTTGTTAACTAATTTGCATGGCGCGTTTAGCCGACCGCAGCAAGGCAGCAAGACTCGGTTCGACGTTGGTTCAAATATCCGTCGCTGGCGATCGCCGGCACGAAGGAGGAAGGAGATTTCAATGCCGTTGATTTATCGCTTATATAATGGGCCACTGCAACCGCCCGCGCCCGCATGCAACCAAACGCAAGAGGCTATATTGCCGAGCGTTTTGTTTATTAAGTTTTATGAAGGCTGGAACAATATTCTTTTGTAAAAAGTATGCTGGTACGTAGGTACACGATCAATTTTAAAACTGTTTCTACATCAGTTAAAATTTAAATTTGGTATTCATGTTTCCAGGGTCATGCTGGCATAGATTTTGTCTCTAACAACACAATTCAGCACTTAAAAAGGTATTTCCAGCATTCAAACACTACAAAAATAGCGATTTTACACAAATTTGATGCAACATGACACTATAAATTCCCTTCCTATTTCTAATCCAAGTAGATAAACCTATCAAGTGGGTGAGCGTTGTTGACAGTGGCTACATTCCTGTCCGTCGATGCCTGTACTGTAGTGGTTTCACCTATAGTGGCTCCACCTATTCCGCAATACTGGGTGTCATGTTCGGGCTAATACCTCGCCTGAGAGCTGAGATGAGAGACACGGGGCCGGCTCAGCGAAACGTCAAAGGCAAATTGAAAATTAATTTATGTTCGCAAAATTTCTAAGCCCTGAGAGACTGTAAATCTGTCAAGAGATTTCCTGGAAGAGACGACAGCCTATACGTTACGTTGGGATGTGTTCGGGGCTGATTTTGTCTGCTATAGTTACATTGAACATTGTATACCAACGTGCTACATAATGATATCCACTATCTCTCACGCAGATGGTTAGTCTCTACGAAATTGGCCGTAGTTACCAAAATATCGATTAAGAGAACTTTTTTAATGTCAAATGGTGTAGTTGTGATGCTATTAAAGAATCTATGTAAACCGCAACAAAAGGTACTTATTATACTCAATTTTTTTTACGTTGCGTTATCGATACCAACGTATTTTGCGGCCCATGAATAGCTTTTTCTTTGCAAGTTAGCAGAGGTTCAACTTTCGGAACCGCAGACAATAACCTTGTTACAAGCTTATGTTTTGCAGTTGACTTTCTTTAAGGTAGTAAAGAAAAAGCAGTTTATGGGCCGAAAAATAAGTTGATATCGATAACGCAACGTTAAAAAAACGGAGTATAGATAAGATTTTAATAAATTTACTAAAGCGGACTGTGACTTTTGCTAGTTATCGTGTAGTGAACAAAATTCTTTTTATTACGACAAAAGGCGTACGTACCCTAGCTTGTTCAAGAAAAATTTAGAAGTCAACAAAACAAAACAGAATAAAATTACAAGTTTAGAATTCACAATTCATAAGAAAAGGTTTCCATTACAGAAGATTTAATGTTAGAAAATTTAACAGATATTTAGAACAACATACCGTTTAGAAAAACGCGACTGAACCCCCATGGTACTCTTGGGAGGCCGGAAAGAGTCGTAAATACGAACGCTCCCACCGCTCACTTATAAATTAGGATCATAAAGCAGTTGCCGAAGTTGGCTGGCGCACGACGACCGTAAAACCACGCTTACAGCAAATACCCCAGTCAATGAAGACATTTTTGTATGAAGAACCCGAAAAAAATACTACGGCGCTTCTTCTTCTTATCGAGTGTTTTTTTTTTCGGGCTTGGTATTAGAGTTTTACACCGGCTCTAGTAACAGCTAATAGGCCCCTGACATGGTTGACAATGGGTTGGCCTACGGCGCTGTTCGGCAAATTAAAAATAAAACTACGCAAATTATAAAAATGAAACAAATAAACAAAACATGGACACCTTTTGACAAAAGCTGTGTTGGATTTTTGGCATATTGCACTTAGGCTGTTGTATTTGGATGATTGCGAATTCGAAACATAGGTACATCGTTTACTAGTCGCCCTGCTGGATATCAGCGTTACAGGTTTTTTTTCGGGGTTCACTACCTCATAGATTGGACTAGGATGCGCCACTTGCGCCAGTTGTCTCGCCCCTCAAGATCTTTCAATTTGCGGGGATTCTTAAAATAAACAATAATGCGTACTTAGCATGATTAGATCTGTTCGCGTAAGCGGTGCTCGTATGAGGCGAACTCCAAGCGCTGTGAGTTTAATAAATTATTCAAAAGCCTCGGTTTCTACCGTACTTATAGACTGTAGAGTTTGGCTACGTTTATACCTGCTGAGTTACACCTGTTGTAGAAAAATTAGCTGAGTTAACTTTAGAATGTGAACCTACATATGGAACTGAACCACTTTCCCCAAGGGTTCTTTTCACATAGGTCGAAATATGACAAAACATAAAATTTACCTTTCCATTTAAATGGTGCCCGCTGCTAGAGATGGTAGAAATATGACATATCTATGTAATCCGAAATCTGTTCTTCATACAGGTATTTCTTAAAAACAAAAAAGAAATTGATATAACTTATTGACGGACAGACAAATCGTCCCTACATCAATACACAATCTTATCAATAAATCATATAATCCCTTCTGTTTTTTTTTGTCAAATTTTGCCTACAACAAATTTCGTACCCTGTATGTAAGGAAATTAAACGTGTAGTATTTATTTATTTTTACATCATTATCATAACAAAATGAAACGACGTTATTTGCATTACTTTCTCAACCTCCTGGGAAAAAACGAAGACTATTCGAAGACAACCATTTCTCATAAGAAATGTAAGAGAACTTCTTAATTGAATCCTACCTACACAAACTGGCACAAGTACTTAATTGTATTATAAACGAACTCGGAATAACTTTCCAACTTTATCATTTCATTTGGTTTTAGAGCACGTTCAGCTCGGTTCTACCAAAACATATTTAAGTAGATACTTAAAGATATAAACTTTTAAAACTACAATCCTTAAACGCGAAGTAGGTACTGAATGTATAAAGCATGTCGGACATTACTAAATGACCTAGAATGATCTACTGAATTTCAATTTCTTATTTTTACCCGACTGCGTAATGCAAAGAAGGGTAATGTGTTTATCAGCCTATGTATGTATGTTTGTTCCTTTGTGGCACTCTAGAGATCAAATGCGCGGGCCGATTTAATGATTCTTACATCAATCGATTTGTCTTAGCCTTGCGAGTGTCGACATGATTTTTTATTAAAATTAAATATGACGACAATCAGATTTTGTGAAAATTCAAAAAAATCTACGAGTGCGGTATCATTGAATAGGTATTTGCAAATTAGTTTTAGGTTTCTTACATCATTTTTAATTTTGAATGACCGTTTAAGACCAATAAATATTTTAAATTTTGAAGCTTACTTTTTACACAGTTGGGTTTTTGAATTGTTTAAATTACTTGTTATCGTGATACTTAATGGCAGAAAACTCAAAATACAAAGGTTCAATTGCATATTTCATTGTTTTCTTTAGTTTGAAGAAGTAATCATTAGTATCTCTCTTTCTACAGGGAAAATACTTGTAATTAGAAATTGGCTGTAAGGTTTTTTTTAATTTATATAAAATCATGTTCCGTATTCTTTTCTTTCCCAGCAATTTCTCTTAACAAAATGCGATACGTAGCCCCGAAAAGTACGATCTTTAATCATCCCCCTCGTATCGTAACCATAAAAGAGACAGGAAAAGTGTTAAATTTAATACAAGCGCTTTCTTTGAATAATGATCGCGTGGTGAATTATTTTATTATTTATGACAATGCACGCGCCGCGCGGCGGAGCGAATATGAATCAAAATTTCAACAATCCGCACCAATTTTCATATTAATTGCGTTTTATTGCGCACCATGGTGCTTTTATTAAGTTAGTCATTCATGCATCGAACTCGCCGCCAAATTATGTTGCTTAACATTTTATGTCAACACGCACAACACGGTGATTTTCGCTAGGTTTTCCAAATAAGGCATTTTTATTTTGTCATAATATTTAAAACTAGCTTTCCACCCCCCAATTTTCCCGTGGAAAACTAGTTTTCTCTTGTCTCTCGTGGTGTAATTAGTGACACTCGGTAAAATTGCATCATATTTTTAGCATCGTTAATTTTGGTTCCAAAGAATAAAAAAAAAAACTTTTAAAAATTTTCTTCAGAGGCGTAACTTCCTCGTATGTCCAATGGTTCGTCACAAAATTTAATTAGGTATAATCATAGTGAGTTCAGCCAAAAACCAGCGAAATATTCTCTTATTTAATCAATTTCGACAAAGTTAACGAATGCCTTTCACCTTGGCATTTTTAATAAAGGGCCGATTTGTCAAAAGTGACGGCTATTTAATTAATTAATGGAAATTTAATTAACACGCAGCCGACATTTAAATCTGTTATGTTTATGTATAAAGTACGTTTTTCGGTATTTAATGAGGTGCATTTCAACGTCCTGGTGAATTCCATTGATTAATGAATGATCAATTTAAATTGTTTTCACACAGCGGGTTGTAATAAGCTGAAGCTTTGGTTCAACCATTTTAAGATTAAGTATTTTTTTTTGGTACTAGACCTCTTATTTATTGTTGATGTGATGAATGACTAGACAAAAAATATAGTTTTTTTATTGTATCATCCCAAACTTCTTATGCCATGTTAATGTTTTTGAACTGTAAAGTATTGTTATGGTATCATAATAATTATACAGATTAAGAAAATTAGACGACGATAAAAATACGGGTGACTTCACTTGTATTTGACACTTAAAAATATGAATTGCTTTATTAGTAAAAAATACTGTAAAAATTCAAAATTTAGTAAAAATTGAAGTGATACTCCAAACATGATCTCCAAACGCCTGAAACCGCGTGCGAGCAGAAACGGCCACGAAGTGAGTAAGTTGTCCCTAGTTCATGAGTGGGACAATCCGGAGTTTCCCGACTGGCACGAGGGTAACTCGTACTCGCTGCTAGAGATGTGCTGGCTGTTGAGTATTTTAAAATGATAAAATAAAAAATTGCCTACTCAATAATACCTACCTACTTAAATTAACAGAGAATTCACTCTATATTTAAGAGCCTAGGTATAAAGGCTCTTAACTTGCTCATTAGAAAAAGAACGCTTTCATTCAAAATATTTATAATTCGAGTTGACGTTGCGTTTATTGGATATCACAGCTGATTTAATGTTTTTTGTAATTTAGTATTTTATTTGATCCAGTAGTTAGGGGAACCAGTCTTCATTTTTTAAAAGTAGCATCGCCAAATGGTTCATTCAACGTTATATTTTAATAATCTGAATTAAACCAAATTCCAATTTAGACTGGTTCCATTCTACTAAGCACGAGCCAATATTACTAGCGTTAACTTTAAACAAGCCTTCAAATATAAATAAGTTTAATCACAACTCTAGTCACCATTATGCCTATGAGTACAGAACTTGAAAACTCGGAGTTAAGCTGTGTTCACACGAGATTTACATACAATAAATATATTTTTGGGGAATGCAGAAGGAACTTACCCGCAAAGTGCACTTATATAGCACTTATATAAAAATTAACAAAATATTATGGCCGAATTAAAATAATATAAAATCACAACAAAATTCTGTGTTGCCAGCGAATCGCACATTGATGTGTTTAGCTGCAAATAGCCATGCGCTTATCGACGGGATTGGAATCCAGATAATTAAAGCTTTGGCGAACCAAAATCGATCGTCAATCAAAGTGTTTATGTTAAAGAGGAAAATGGAATGGAAGTGTTTATGTTAATGGAAAACTTTGAAAAATGGATTTCAAAGTTTTCCATTACTTCACTTTAAGAAAATTATTTCAGTATTGCTATTTATTGCAAGCCGCAAAAACACAAACTACTTAGAAAAGTTCTCAAAATAAACAAAAATAAATAATAGCATTTAATCACCTGTTTGTAGAATCTGATAAATAATTTTAAAGTTAGAAGGATTCTTCTTGTCGCAAAATACTTTCAAGTGATTTTACGATCTTGTATTTAGCCAGATGAAAATAAAACTATGAAAGTAAAAAAAATACTTTAACTTATGACATAGCATGTGTGTTCAGTGCGCCGCCCGTCGCGAATTACTTCCGAGCGATTTCGCGATCTCGGGATGATCAGTTGAACCCGAGCATCTGTGCTCTCTATTAAAAACTTTGCTCACACGCAACTACTAGTCTTCTGTCTTTTGGTGTGGAAGATATGATAGATTAAACTTTAACCATTATTATCTACAGTGTTAGCAAGTAGCAGGAAGGGCAAAGTATCCTGAGAAAAGTAAGTTTAAGATTGCATTATTACTGTTATGTATCATTTTTCTCTCACCTATCTCTTTAATAGCTTTCTCGCAAACACACATTGTTTAAACTTCTAACTCCCTACGTATACTAGTTTCTACAAATCAAGACTCGCACAACAAAGGCAACGCTAATAAAAATATTTCAATTCAATCGAATCGTTTCCCGTTCGCCGGAGTTGGGGAATAAAGATTATATTTGTAGGCGCGTCCCAGCAGATTCCTTTCGTCAGTAAGAGCATGTGCGAGTAAATAATTCAGATGGCGCGAGCTTGCTCTCCGGGGCTTTGGATGGAATACCAACATCTGATCCGTGATTGCACACGATAAATCCGTTCGGTTCAACACTTGTGTGTATCTGTATATTTAAGTAGCTCCGTGTTATTGTAAATTAAAGAAAGGAAGGATGCTCATTGCTCGCGCATCACGATCGGCTCTGATTTCACACTGCTGCGCTGCGAATGAAAGAGCAGAATATTTTCTCGGTGAAGTGAAAATCTGAACAATAGGTTATGCTTTATTGAAATAAAATGCTTAGATTTTTTGGTAAAATTTTGATTACCAATTATGATCTCATCATAATTATATATGTAGAAGAGCATATCAAATATTTAAGACAATCTCAAACTTGTCAAATTACTTGTCATTTCTTTAGCTAATAAAATATCATACAAAAGTAATGCTAGGTGGGTACAAGAAATATGTTGTGATTTTATGTCAAAATATGTCAATATATATAAAAATACCAGTAATCTGTACTTTTAACGCAGAAAGATAAACACATATTTAAACTAAATTTGGGAAAAAATGCAACATTTGGGAAAAAAATCTGCTAGTTCGCTCCAAAACACTTTCAACATATCCATTGCTGCTAACGCTGGGGAAATTTACGACGTCTTAAAATTTTGAGCACCATAGTATGTTAAATGGGCGCTTTTCCACTAGACGGCACGTCAACGGCAACGGCAACTGCACGGTACCGTCGACGATATCGTAGGTGAGATAATGTATGAAAATCAATGAAATTATATGACACGCTTTTCCACTTGCCGGCACGGTACCGTCACGGCATGTCATCGATTCCCATAGATATTGTCACGTGATCGTCGCCGTGCCGTCGCCGTTGCCGTTGACGTGACGTCTAGTGGAAAAGCGCCCACTAGTTATAAAATCGCAAGTTGTAACGCACCAGTAGAGATGCGGCATTTATACAATATGTGGTGATTTTGTTCTAATGAGTACACCTTGTACTGACACAAAGAAAAATTACCAGCAATATTTGATATAACTGCAGCAAAAATCCGTAGATAACTTGTGGACAATAGTTAAAAAATTTCACAAGTTAATTAATATTTTGAATGAATAATTTTATTAATTTCACAAAAGCTTACTATTCATTAAAATAAATTTAGTCTATTTTTGAGTACATTTTGGAATGAACTTTATTGCTGTAAGTATATACAGGTTGTCAGCAGGTCCAAATTACAAACTAAATGTTCAGTTGGAAATAATATTGTTAGGTAATTTTGACTGATTATTTTCAGCTTATTAAATTTGACAACTTACAGTTGATTTCATTCATTCATCCATTTGTTTGTGCTTAGCTTATCTTTGAAATGGAATTCCAACCAGCAAAACGAAAATTCTTGCAGACTTTTTTATCATTCTAAAATTTAACATTAAACATTAAAGTTTAGTTTCCTAGCTTGTACCAACTTATAAAAACTACAAGTTCCAATAGATTCATTAAAAATACACTTCATAGTTCTTAACTGAGTTTTACCAATTTACTATTTGTTAGAATAAGGTTGTACATATTTTACGTACGTAAGCAAACTACATAAAAATACGAATAACAGAATCAATATTGTATAGTAAACACAGTAAACATTAATAAATCATAACCAACTGTAATTTGCTATCTCTTGTCGAGTTTTCCGGGTTGGCAATCAAATTAACTGCCACTGAAATGATTTCAGTGATTCCAAATATTTTAATTGACAAACAGAAATTTTGGGCAGAAAATAGCGCTTAAATTGTGCTTGCTTTTGCAGAATGTTAACTCGGTGAATAAATATCGGCGGAACATCAGAATCTACTTATATCGGTATTTATGCAGACCAGCTTGCATATAAAATTAAACCGTTTGCCGACTTTCCTTAGGTAGGGAAAAAAAAACATCGATACCAAAAGTTTAGTCAACATCTAATTTGTAGAGACAGCTTCTTCTTCTCGTTGTGTGGGTTTCTAACGGACGGTTATTAAACCGTCTAATAGCACAACTAATATGTCTCTGACATGGTTTGTGTAACGACCATTATCAAAAACAGCGACCGAGACCGACGGCTTAACTGGCCCTCTAAAATGTTTTATTTTCTAAGAAGTAAGTTCCGTATTTTGCTTAGAGGGGAAGTATTTTTTCATAATTTTTCTGGCTAAATAATCATATCACCTATTTGTTTTTTTTAATACTTATATTATTTTTGATTGCAGCTAGAACATTATACCTTATTTTATTTTAAAAACTCCATATTCCTGCCTATTTGACATCTCAAAGACACCTTTCGGTATTATTAAGTATAAATAAGTAGTATGTCAATTTCCTTTTGTTGTTAAATCTATAAATATAATATTAACACCGACCCAAACACACAGTTCGCGTGACTATATATAATTATCAAAGATTTCATAAAGCAAATTGCTAGTTTTAAGTAAAAGTTTTGTTCAATTGTATCAGTCCGAAATTGATCACTAATGTTGTTCGAACTTTTGATCATTACCGTTCATTTAATATTGATCCCGGTAATGTGTTTTGTAAAAATAACAAAGAAAAGTAGCAAGTTAACTTTTTACTGACTTTTTTCTGTAAATAAAACAAAGTGAATACTAATACAAATCAATTATTTTTACGAACGAAATTTCGGAATCAATAGGTGTGGCGTGGATAAAATTTACATATAGGTCGTACCGGCGGTGCGTCGCGTCGTAAATCTCGCAACAGATTTGTTTGTAAAGTTTCTTTTTTATTCCACTTTATCTGTACGACAGGACTGAGTACTCCGGCGCAGCGCTTGCTCAACTTCAATAAATCAATTTGTACACTTTTACCCCTTACTCATAATGCCTCACTCGCATCGGGCGGGACGTGTCGCGCGGCCAAGTTCGTCACAATGTACCCACGTAATCTAATCCATAACACTCCGCGAAATCTGCTTTTGTGTCTGTGAAAACACTAAGCCGATTTCCTTATTGTTGAAATATTAAGTTATGAACAATATGCACACTCATTCCTTTTGTTCCGAATTTTAAGGAAAGAGTAAATCTGTATAAGCTGTGTGGTGTAAGCACTTAATCCTAATTTTGTTGCGCCAGCTTTAGAAACAAAAAAAGATTACAATCACTTTATTTAAAAGCATCGAAACGGACAGCGCGGTGCGAGTGAGGCATTATGAGTAAGGGGTAAAAGTGTACAAATTGATTTATTGAAGTTGAGCAAGCGCTGCGCCGGAGTACTCAGTCCTGTCGTACAGATAAAGTGGAATAAAAAAGAAACTTTACAAACAAATCTGTTGCGAGATTTACGACGCGACGCACCGCCGGTACGACCTATATGTAAATTTTATCCACGCCACACCTATTGATTCCGAAATTTCGTTCGTAAAAATAATTGATTTGTATTAGTATTCACTTTGTTTTATTTACAGAAAAAAGTCAGTAAAAAGTTAACTTGCTACTTTTCTTTGTTATTTTTACAAAACACATTACCGGGATCAATATTAAATGAACGGTAATGATCAAAAGTTCGAACAACATTAGTGATCAATTTCGGACTGATACAATTGAACAAAACTTTTACTTAAAACTAGCAATTTGCTTTATGAAATCTTTGATAATTATATATAGTCACGCGAACTGTGTGTTTGGGTCGGTGTTAATATTATATTTATAGATTTAACAACAAAAGGAAATTGACATACTACTTATTTATACTTAATAATACCGAAAGGTGTCTTTGAGATGTCAAATAGGCAGGAATATGGAGTTTTTAAAATAAAATAAGGTATAATGTTCTAGCTGCAATCAAAAATAATATAAGTATTAAAAAAAACAAATAGGTGATATGATTATTTAGCCAGAAAAATTATGAAAAAATACTTCCCCTCTAAGCAAAATACGGAACTTACTTCTTAGAAAATAAAACATTTTAGAGGGCCAGTTAAGCCGTCGGTCTCGGTCGCTGTTTTTGATAATGGTCGTTACACAAACCATGTCAGAGACATATTAGTTGTGCTATTAGACGGTTTAATAACCGTCCGTTAGAAACCCACACAACGAGAAGAAGAAGCTGTCTCTACAAATTAGATGTTGACTAAACTTTTGGTATCGATGTTTTTTTTTTCCCTACCTAAGGAAAGTCGGCAAACGGTTTAATTTTATATGCAAGCTGGTCTGCATAAATACCGATATAAGTAGATTCTGATGTTCCGCCGATATTTATTCACCGAGTTAACATTCTGCAAAAGCAAGCACAATTTAAGCGCTATTTTCTGCCCAAAATTTCTGTTTGTCAATTAAAATATTTGGAATCACTGAAATCATTTCAGTGGCAGTTAATTTGATTGCCAACCCGGAAAACTCGACAAGAGATAGCAAATTACAGTTGGTTATGATTTATTAATGTTACTGTGTTTACTATACAATATTGATTCTGTTATTCGTATTTTTATGTAGTTTGCTTACGTACGTAAAATATGTACAACCTTATTCTAACAAATA
This sequence comes from Scrobipalpa atriplicella, assembly GCA_029255725.1. Lineage (NCBI taxonomy): Eukaryota > Metazoa > Arthropoda > Insecta > Lepidoptera > Gelechiidae > Scrobipalpa > Scrobipalpa atriplicella. The sequence continues at coordinate 991 of JARACY010001623.1, read as the reverse complement.
GTAAATTGGTAAAACTCAGTTAAGAACTATGAAGTGTATTTTTAATGAATCTATTGGAACTTGTAGTTTTTTATAAGTTGGTACAAGCTAGGAAACTAAACTTTAATGTTTAATGTTAAATTTTAGAATGATAAAAAAGTCTGCAAGAATTTTCGTGTTTGCTGGTTGGAATTCCATTTCAAAGATAAGCTAAGCACAAACAAATGGATGAATGAATGAAATCAACTGTAAGTTGTCAAATTTAATAAGCTGAAAATAATCAGTCAAAATTACCTAACAATATTATTTCCAACTGAACATTTAGTTTGTAATTTGGACCTGCTGACAACCTGTATATACTTACAGCAATAAAGTTCATTCCAAAATGTACTCAAAAATAGACTAAATTTATTTTAATGAATAGTAAGCTTTTGTGAAATTAATAAAATTATTCATTCAAAATATTAATTAACTTGTGAAATTTTTTAACTATTGTCCACAAGTTATCTACGGATTTTTGCTGCAGTTATATCAAATATTGCTGGTAATTTTTCTTTGTGTCAGTACAAGGTGTACTCATTAGAACAAAATCACCACATATTGTATAAATGCCGCATCTCTACTGGTGCGTTACAACTTGCGATTTTATAACTAGTGGGCGCTTTTCCACTAGACGTCACGTCACGGCAACGGCGACGGCACGGCGACGATCACGTGACAATATCTATGGGAATCGATGACATGCCGTGACGGTACCGTGCCGGCAAGTGGAAAAGCGTGTCATATAATTTCATTGATTTTCATACATTATCTCACCTACGATATCGTCGACGGTACCGTGCAGTTGCCGTTGCCGTTGACGTGCCGTCTAGTGGAAAAGCGCCCATTTAACATACTATGGTGCTCAAAATTTTAAGACGTCGTAAATTTCCCCAGCGTTAGCAGCAATGGATATGTTGAAAGTGTTTTGGAGCGAACTAGCAGATTTTTTTCCCAAATGTTGCATTTTTTT
>JARACY010001622.1:0-54827 GCA_029255725.1 Scrobipalpa atriplicella | reverse complement strand
CCAGCGAAACGCTAACATATTATTGTGGGGTTTGTTAAACTGACCCAAAAAGGATTAGAAAAAATACGCCAATCGAGCAGAAGGAGAGATGACGGACTTTTATCAACGCTTATGGAAGCATCAAATCTAGAAGTTCATGTGAAATGTCGTAAATCTTATATAAATGAGGCCATGATCAAGGCATTTAAAAGAAAAAAGATCTTAATGAATAATTGATGAATCTGTTTTAATACAAAATCATATAATAAATTTAGGTATAAAATAGACAGAGTAATTTTTCACATTACGTTATTGAGCAAAAATAAAATTGATAAGTTCAAAAAGGTAAATAAACTGCCGGTCCGCCCGCCGCGCTGCCGAGCCGTGTCGCTCGCGCCCGTCCGCCGCCACCGCACCCCTCTTCACACCCGCGACCGTACGTATTGTTAAGGTTTTAAAAAACGTTTGTAAAAGGCCGAAATTCCTTTGGATTATTGGAAAATCTATTAGAATATATTGATTCTTAACTAATAAAAGTATTAAATTAAGCTGAGTAATTTTTCACATTACGTTTATTGAGCAAAAATAAAATTGATAAGTTCAAAAAGGAAAATCTATTGGATTATCAAACAAAGCTATTTATTTTAGTAAATAAAACTATATTAAAGAATAATAATGAGCGGAGCAATTTTTCAGTACGACTTATAGAGCAAAATGTTAAAAGTTATATTTAGACTATCTCTCAAATAGAAATTATTTTGGATTCCTTTACATACTTATTTCTACTAATACAAACATACATATAAAGAAATTATTTAAGCCTGAGGATTTATTCACAGAGAGTAATAAGCGTTTTTCACGTTTAGGTAAAAATACCTAATGTAGGGTCATAAAAAGTATTGGCTTATCTTACATCTGTAATCTGTATTACCTAAATTTATCACCTGCAAAGTTTCAAAGACTGAGAATTTGTTGGATGTCTCCATACAACAAACTTCCTCGTTAGTCGGGCTATAAAGGTATTTAATACAAGGCTTTAAATTTCCAAAAATTATTACCTACTGGTACAAAGTAGGCAATATTTTTAAGAGTTTTAAAAGTAATGGGCCTAGATTACTGCCCTGTGTAAATCAGTATTATACGATCAAGTCGTGAACCTCTTATCCTTGGGATGTTCACAGAATACAGATAAAACGTAATTTTATTGTGTAATCTGATTTTATTTACCTAATAAAGCATTTTAGTATCAGCTTTATGGCGAAGGTAAGAAAGAAACAGTTCAAGTTTCATGATGTACTGACTTCAGAAAAATAACATGTAAATTTTTGAGTTTGAATTTGAATGCTGTCTGTACTATTTAATATGACCATGTGTATGTTTGACTATCAGAAAAATATAGCTAAAGAGAAGAGGTTCATTATTATCGCGGGAAATATCTTATTCTCTCGGGAAAAAAATCATCTAATCACAGATGAAGCAGCGAGTCGGAAAAAGCGAAATTGGGGAATGAAATCGGAGCTCCGTCCAAGACTAATATACTTTTGCGTTAGTACTATATTAATTCTGTGCTTTTCCTATTTTCTACTTCACTAAGGGCAACTACATTTAGCCCCAGGGTTAACTGAAAGCTAGTCATTTATAAAAAAAAAAAAAAAAAAAGAAACCTCTATAAACGAATGGCTATTTGTAATCATAAAACAACTTTTACATAAAACTAATATAAGCGCCTTTTACGGAGCACACTTACGCACCCAATATAGGTACTTATGTTTACGTTGAACACGCACTAACTTGGTTCTAAGCTCTCATGCTAAGCCGGAATGGTGCGCGTCCACCCACAGGCTAGGACGCCTAGGCCTAGGTAGGAGTAGGACGTAACGTAAAGTTTGGAGAATCGAGGTTACTCTGTGAACAGCTTTTCATACAAACGCTCTACACAAATGAATGAGTAAATTTTTTGAAAATAAGGTCAAGACAACGAGATCTGGGTTCCTTTTACCGACGATATTCACGGAGTAGTTTTTTTTTTAGCGCGAATTTTTGCTGTCGTGGCAGAAACAACCACCATTCTTTGCAAACCAAAAATTTTAAAAAAATGATTTCTATAGAATTTTTGTAAACGAATAAGTAAAGGATCAATGCTATCGAGAAATCTATGGAACATTTTTAGCTCGGATTTTCTCTTCCACTTTCAGAAAGTTTCACGATCCCTGTTATTTTCTGCTCTGTATTTCAACCTACCAGTGGACATGCACTTTAAGGCCATTACCCTTCATAGCTATTTTTCAACCCAGCCGACTGGTTTAACCAACATTTTATTGACTTATTTCTCCTTCTCCTGCCATTCATCCCTGCGGATTATATGCTGCTCTCACATTGGTGTTTAAAAAGTTTTGCAAACATTATGTGTGAGCATTTAAAAAACACGTTTTATAAATTATTTTTGGAAATATTTAAAATTTTCCGATGTTTTACATACAGATTCATCTTAGCTTATCTTAAGTATTTACTCATTTAATCTTCTATAGTTTGTATTTTATTTATAACATCTGTTTTTCTGGCGCCAACTACATTACATATGTTATGATCACGATATTACATAATCATAATCTAGTGTGCATGTTATTGTATGCAGCTGTTTTTGTGCAAGGTCAGAGTTTCCAGTACTATTATATAATATTTTTTGTTGGTAGTAAATAAAGGGTGTAGTGCATTGAATTTTACTACACATTTTAGGCCGATCATGATTATAGGCTGAATGATAACTATAAGATATTCAAGACATCATAAGATACCAAAAATAATGGACAAAAATGCTGGAATCGAAAAGAAATTCCAAAAAAAAAAAAAACATTACTTGCATTTTCTCGCACGCATACATAATCTCATTGATACGCTGAGCATGCTTCAAAAAGAAAATCGAATACAAACTCGAATTTTCATAAAGAAGCTCCTACAGTGGTGTTTACGAACATTTCTAAACTTTTGTCAACTGGTAAAAACTGAACTGTATGTAAAACATCGGAAAATTTTAAATATTTCCAAAATAATTTATAAAACGTGTTTTTTAAATGCTCACACATAATGTTTGCAAAACTTTTTAAACACCAATGTGAGAGCAGCATATAATCCGCAGGGATGAATGGCAGGAGAAGGAGAAATAAGTCAATAAAATGTTGGTTAAACCAGTCGGCTGGGTTGAAAAATAGCTATGAAGGGTAATGGCCTTAAAGTGCATGTCCACTGGTAGGTTGAATTACAGAGCAGAAAATAACAGGGATCGTGAAACTTTCTGAAAGTGGAAGAGAAAATCCGAGCTAAAAATGTTCCATAGATTTCTCGATAGCATTGATCCTTTACTTATTCGTTTACAAAAATTCTATAGAAATCATTTTTTAAAAATTTTTGGTTTGCAAAGAATGGTGGTTGTTTCTGCCACGACAGCAAAAATTCGCGCTAAAAAAAAAACTACTCCGTGAATATCGTCGGTAAAAGGAACCCAGATCTCGTTGTCTTGACCTTATTTTCAAAAAATTTACTCATTCATTTGTGTAGAGCGTTTGTATGAAAAGCTGTCACAGAGTAACCTCGAATTCTCCAAACTTTACGTTACGTCCTACTCCTACCTAGGCCTAGGCGTCCTAGCCTGTGGGTGGACGCGCACCATTCCGGCTTAGCATGAGAGCTTAGAACCAAGTTAGTGCGTGTTCAACGTAAACATAAGTACCTATATTGGGTGCGTAAGTGTGCTCCGTAAAAGGCGCTTATATTAGTTTTATGTAAAAGTTGTTTTATGATTACAAATAGCCATTCGTTTATAGGGTTTCTTTTTTTTTTTTTTTTTTATAAATGACTAGCTTTCAGTTAACCCTGGGGCTAAATGTAGTTGCCCTTAGTGAAGTAGAAAATAGGAAAAGCACAGAATTAATATAGTACTAACGCAAAAGTATATTAGTCTTGGACGGAGCTCCGATTTCATTCCCAATTTCGCTTTTTCCGACTCGCTGCTTCATCTGTGATTAGATGATTTTTTTCCCGAGAGAATAAGATATTTCCCGCGATAATAATGAACCTCTTCTCTTTAGCTATATTTTTCTGATAGTCAAACATACACATGGTCATATTAAATAGTACAGACAGCATTCAAATTCAAACTCAAAAATTTACATGTTATTTTTCTGAAGTCAGTACATCATGAAACCTTGAACTGTTTCTTTCTTACCTTCGCCATAAAGCTGATACTAAAATGCTTTATTAGGTAAATAAAATCAGATTACACAATAAAATTACGTTTTATCTGTATTCTGTGAACATCCCAAGGATAAGAGGTTCACGACTTGATCGTATAATACTGATTTACACAGGGCAGTAATCTAGGCCCATTACTTTTAAAACTCTTAAAAATATTGCCTACTTTGTACCAGTAGGTAATAATTTTGGAAATTTAAAGCCTTGTATTAAATACCTTTATAGCCCGACTAACGAGGAAGTTTGTTGTATGGAGACATCCAACAAATTCCTCAGTCTTTGAAACTTTGCAGGTGATAAATTTAGGTAATACAGATTACAGATGTAAGATAAGCCAATACTTTTTATGACCCTACATTAGGTATTTTTACCTAAACGTGAAAAACGCTTATTACTCTCTGTGAATAAATCCTCAGGCTTAAATAATTTCTTTATATGTATGTTTGTATTAGTAGAAATAAGTATGTAAAGGAATCCAAAATAATTTCTATTTGAGAGATAGTCTAAATATAACTTTTAACATTTTGCTCTATAAGTCGTACTGAAAAATTGCTCCGCTCATTATTATTCTTTAATATAGTTTTATTTACTAAAATAAATAGCTTTGTTTGATAATCCAATAGATTTTCCTTTTTGAACTTATCAATTTTATTTTTGCTCAATAACGTAATGTGAAAAATTACTCAGCTTAATTTAATACTTTTATTAGTTAAGAATCAATATATTCTAATAGATTTTCCAATAATCCAAAGGAATTTCGGCCTTTTACAAACGTTTTTAAAACCTTAACAATACGTACGGTCGCGGGTGTGAAGAGGGGTGCGGTGGCGGCGGACGGCGCGAGCGACACGGCTCGGCAGCGCGGCGGGCGGACCGGCAGTTTATTTACCTTTTTGAACTTATCAATTTTATTTTTGCTCAATAACGTAATGTGAAAAATTACTCTGTCTATTTTTATACCTAAATTTATTATATGATTTTGTATTAAAACAGATTCATCAATTATTCATTAAGATCTTTTTTCTTTTAAATGCCTTGATCATGGCCTCATTTATATAAGATTTACGACATTTCACATGAACTTCTAGATTTGATGCTTCCATAAGCGTTGATAAAAGTCCGTCATCTCTCCTTCTGCTCGATTGGCGTATTTTTTCTAATCCTTTTTGGGTCAGTTTAACAAACCCCACAATAATATGTTAGCGTTTCGCTGTATTTCCGCGTTTAGTTTCACAGGCCAGTGGCACCTCTATCGGAATCATCTGACAACTGTTTGACTTTTAAGAGGTGAGCTGTCATTCTTGGATATTGAATTTTGGCGGCAAGGCTGCTATTGGATTATTGTTGAAAAAGCTTGGCATAATAAAGGATTTTACAGTATAATAAAGGAGATTTCTATTAAATAGGTTTATTACATAGCACACACAACTCGTCGCTGCCTTCCTCCTCCATTTTGACACTGATAGAGACTTTCAGATGACAGAAAATAGTATTTTTATTCCCGACTAGCTTTCCGCCCCGCGGTTTCACCCGCCGCTAAAAGTTTTCCCGTGGGATTGAGTTCCCGCGGTAAAAAGTTGTTTTTGTCCTTGATCAGGTTATTGTCATGTAGCTGTTAGTATGACCACATCTAAAAGATTCTTTTATTTCTGTGTGAGTGTGATATTTTTCGTAGTAAAAAGCTGATATTGCTACGCACGCGCATCGCACAGTGAGCGTAGCTTTCTAATAGTGAAAGAATTTTAAAAATAGGTCTATTAATTTTCGAGTTCAATGATGACAAATTAAGAAACAAACAAATAAACTAACATACATACACAACACATATATACTTACAACTCTTTAATTAATGTATTAGTGATGGATGATAATGCTCGAAAGAGGCAAGCACCATCCCCTATTCTTTGTTACCACGTATCTCAAAAAAGGCTGAACCTATCGAGTGGGATATCAAAAACAATGGTAGTTAAAAGGATAGTACAAAAATATATTTTTTGCAAGATTCTTTCAACCCCTTTTCGTTGATTTCTACTAACCAAAAATTGCTCATTATGGTGAGTAAATTTCGTAAAATTGATACCTATCTCGATGCATCTTATAATTTCGTTGTGCTCTTAGTTCCACATCAGATTAACTTAAAATATCAAAATAGATATATGTGTGCCTATAAAATTTGAGGAGTTTCCGTAACTTCTCATGGATCCCACGATCAAAATTAGATTTTGCTGGACGGGGAACTAACATTGAAATATACCCTTTCTAATAAAAAAAAGAATCTTTCAAATCGGATAAAATAAATTACGGAATTTTGAGGTAACATAGGTACATAAAAAAAAACGTACATCCTTATTGAGAACCTCCTCCTTTTTTATTTGAAGTTGGTTAAAAAAAGTTAGTCTGGTTCGATGACGTTCAATTAGAACGTCAAATTAAAATTTATAATCTGTCAAATTATCAAAACACAAATTTGCTCTAAGAAGTTCTTGAATAAAAAGGTTTGCAATGGTTAGAAATCAAGAAAAAGAGCTGTTGATATTATTACAAACTTTCATCACCTATTTAACCCCCTTAAGGATAAAAAATCCAAAAACTCTGATACACTTGTCCATTAATTTTTGGTTATTAGCCTAAACACAAAATTATAAGATCCTAACTACAAAACTGACGGAGTTTCCATACAAACTTCCATCCCGTATTTAACCCCTTTAGTGGTAGAAAACCCAAAAACGCTGAAACACGTATTCATTAATTTAAATCATTAGCCTAAATACAAAATTTTAAGATCCTACCTGCAAAACTAACGGAGTTTCCATACAAACTTCCATACCGTATTTAACCCTTTTAGGGGTAGAAAATCCAAAAACGCTGAAACACGTATTCATTACTTTTAAATCATTTCCCCTTAATACAAAATTAGAAGATCCTACGTTCAAAATTGGCGGACTTTCATACAAACTTCACACCCCCTTTTTACCCCTTTAAGGGGGGAAAATCCAAAAATCCTTTCTTAGTGGTAGGTTTCGTTATAAAAGGAACCTGCTCTCCATATTTCACGATTCTAGCTTTAGTAGTTTAGGCTCTGCGTTGATGAATCAGTCAGTCAGTCAGTCAGTCAGTCAGTCAGTAAGGACAAACGATTTTATAAGTTTAGATAGATGTCACTTACTTTTTTTCATCTCATCAAAGCCATCCTCAGAATAAAAACTCCTTAAAGATTGCGCCGGTGGTAGGGCAAAAGATTTTTGAAAAACTGTGTAATGGAGTACAAGTAAGGAGTTTTTATTCAGAGTAAAAACAAACCTCTTGAATAAGTTCCATATCGTAACAAAGTTATTTTCGCGGTTGATATAATTTATGCGATTTCAGATGAAAGACAAAAAGTTATAGTAATAATTTAAAATATTTTTATTTCGATAGATTTCGCTGACTTTAATTTATCATAGCCAAGTATCATCAGAATAAAGACTGCATAATGGTGCTACCTAAAAAATAACTAATAGGTAAATAGGTAGGTAACATTACGTAATTGAGCAAAAATAAAATTGATAAGTTCAAAAAGGTAAATAAACTGCCGGTCCGCCCGCCGCGCCGCCGAGCCGTGTCGCTCGCGCCGTCCGCCGCCACCGCACCCCTCTTCACACCCGCGACCGTCCGTATTGTTAAGGTTTTAAAAACGTTTGTAAAAGGCCGAAATTCCTTTGGATTATTGGAAAATCTATTAGAATATATTGATTCTTAACTAATAAAAGTATTAAATTAAGCTGAGTAATTTTTCACATTACGTTATTAAGCAAAAATAAAATTGATAAGTTCAAAAAGGAAAATCTATTGGATTATCAAACAAAGCTATTTATTTTAGTAAATAAAACTATATTAAAGAATAATAATTAGCGGAGCAATTTTTCAGTACGACTTATAGAGCAAAATGTTAAAAGTTATATTTAGACTATCTCTCAAATAGAAATTATTTTGGATTCCTTTACATACTTATTTCTACTAATACAAACATACATATAAAGAAATTATTTTAGCCTGAGGATTTATTCACAGAGAGTTATAAGCGTTTTTCACGTTTAGGTAAAAATACCTAATGTAGGATCATAAAAAGTATTGGCTTATCTTACATCTGTAATCTGTATTACCTAAATTTGTTACCTGCTAAGTTTCAAAGGCTGAGGAATTTGTCGGATGTCATAGGCTTCGTTAATCGGGCTATTACATATTTTCAATTTATGAAGAATAGAACAAAGAAACTAAATTGTTTATGCCTAAATTGTTAACATCCACCGAAAATGCTGGAAATGTGCTTATCAAAACGTCAACTATGTTACCCTCCGAAATATTTCGAGAATGTGATGTTAATAATGTTTACCTTTTACGTTTACCTTTACTTGAAGAGGTAGATATAATTTGAGTTGTCTCCATACCTTAATTAAGAGATCCTTATATACCTTAAGACATTATGTCAAAAAAAGCTCATAGTCATACATTGATCGTCTAAATAAAATATTACAAAATAATTACCCAAATTAATGGATTAATTTATCGCATAATTTTGTTAAATGTGCCCTTTTTCTATTGGCACGTGTGATTGGCACTATGTGGTTCTATGCCTATTCCGTAATTAATTCAGACGTGATTTTTATGCAATTTATAATATGTTTACTTTTGGCCTTTATTTGGATGGGTTTATTAGCCTTACACTTTCTTCGAAGCAGATGCTACAACCCCGAGCTTCAGTATGTTAAAATAAAACACGCAGGAGATGCACTAATATTAGCTCAGTCATTTCAGTTAAAACATTAACGTTCTCATATTATAAAATTTCTCTTTCTTATTCTTAACAGACTTGGTCTTCAGTTTAAGAAGTTCTTTCTAGTACACTCCGTTCTATATCTGATAAAAAAACCTTTATATATTAACCAGCACATTCAAACATTACCTACTCAAGCAATCATAAGTTAAAAACCATCACATTTGAAGAAAAAAATATAACATCAAGATTCTGTAGCATGCAACATAATCTTACCCACCAACTGGAACGCAAGAAACACTGTAACTAATATGAAAGCAAGATACAGCATCTATCTTCTAACTCCTCGACAGCAGATCATCACGCTAGTACTATTATACAGGGTGTCCCATGTAACCTTTACCAGTGAAGGTCTGTGGTCAGGGAAAACTATCGATTGGGTCTTGGAATGGCAAGATTCCTGGCAAGAGGTCACCAGGCCGACCCAGAAGAAAATAGGGGCGACATCAGGGACTGGACCAAACTCCATTATGACCAGCTAAAAACAATAGCGGCCCAAGACCGCGTTGGTTTCCACATGCTGACCTCCAAACTTCAGTTTAAAGATGGCACCCTATTGATGATTGTGATGAACGATAGGATGTTCCCCAAGAATTTTTCACGATATCTTGTAATTTTCGTAGTAATTATGATGGTGTTTTACTATGAGAACTTTTTTAAAGATAACATTCTAGCTATACTTAAAAACATATCGACTCCTGACCGACTTTTGCTGGTACAGGTTATCGGGACACCCTGGATAGTCTATGGATAAACACAGGTTTTAATAAAAATAAGTAACGCGTATCGGAGCGTATAATAGGCAGAGGCAGTGATCCGCAGACAGACTACACTGGAAAACAGCTTGAATATAGCTTGTCAGGCCGCGATACATCGAAATCATTGAGTCCTTTACCTTAGCTTTTCATTTCATTTTTAAAAGTATGAAGCTTGTTTAAAACTGTACGAATTGGTGAGTTGCCCTCGATGGCACTGAACGCAGTACGCCCTTGACTGCGCTTTGAATGTTGCAGGGTCTGAAATAAGAGCGAATAGCGAGTACTGCTACTATAATACACAAAAACTGGCTAAGAGCACGCTTGGCTCATCCTTTATAGGTTTCAGTAGTAATTAGTTCATATGAACAAGGTATTTGGGCTGCACAGTCGGTCGGTTGTAGTTGTGAACAGACGGTAGCGGCTAGCTGATTGTTCGATTCTATCCCATTCCAGGGCGCACATTCCTGAATAAAGCTTCCACCCCCAGTATTGTATCTATCTTTCTAGGACAGAGTTTGGCAAATCAATTATTTGCATTATTTGGACGATCCGCTCTCGTCTCTCAAGTTTGGGAAATCAATTACATATTTGCATTACTTGGACGATCCGCTCTCGTCTCTCGAGTTTGGGAAATCAATTATTTGCATTATGTGGACGATGCGTCTCTCATTCATGAGTTCATGACTTGCATTACTCACCACAATGCGTTGGTTGCGTATCGGGGTGTCGTGCGGTTGCTATTTTTGTCTCGGCGGCGGCGCACACGCACCGTAATGTTACCAAGTTGAATAGGTTATTTTTATCAACAGTATTGCATGTCTAGTAACCGTAGAGCTTGTATTTTGCTGTCTGCTTCAATCTGACCAAAGAATGATATTCTGAAAAGTAGAAAAACCTCTAGGGTGTGATCCAACCCATGAAACTGAAACAACTCTCCCGAAGCTTTAGGGCCTAAGGAACATAGGTCAAAATATCAAAATAAAATCCCACCATACAAATGGTTTCAACGGCTCCAGTCATTTTGTATGGGAGGGCCAAAGTTTGGTCAGCTATTACTTTAAACCCGGTTCGGGTATAGTAAATATTTTAACAATTTTAAAATATTGCACGAAACAGTTGTTGTAACTTATTTATAACAAACTAACGCCACATTTTATTGCCAAACATTTGCAAACCAATATTTTAAACAATATGTACATTTTTGCTTACATATCATTGTTATCAGCCGCTGATAACATTATCATGTTTTATAAACACATTTGACCTTCACGATATACATGAAAGGCAAATGGTTTGTGTTAATAATTTATTGTTTTGTTATTATTATTATTATTACTATGTTATTGTTGGTTTAGTTACATAATCTGTGCTATATTTATCTGGCGCCTCTGTACTATTATAGTTAAAACTAGCTTTCCGCCCGCGGTTTCTCCCGCGTTAAATGAGTTTTCCCGTGGTAATGAAGTATCCCGCGTTAAATGTCTTATCCAGGATCTAACCTAGGTTTATGTGTGCTAAGTTTCTTCCTAGTCGGTCCAGTCCAGTAGCTGACTTAACAAAATAAGAATCAAACGTAATCATGGAACACTTGTTATAGCTAAGCTATCAATAGATGGCGCTAGTGGTAATAATGAGTTACTGCGAAGTTTTTACGTCAATGGTTTGAATTTCAATAAATAGAAATAGGTTCGTCTGTTCATAATCGATGGTGGTGATAATGTATTAGTTTTAGTTATGTTTTCCCTCTGTGGAATAGTGCCCTGATCTCTCAATCTGAAGGCCGTGTATGGGTCACTTATTTACGACTATTATTACCACTTTATGGGACTGTTTTTAGTTTGGTTAGGACAAGACAGACTGAACAGGTTGTCAGCCCATCGCGCCTATTACAGTATATCGAAACGAGTAGACATCCAATTTACAGTATGCCCGGGAAACAGCTATTCCATTCGAGTTTTATTTGCACCTAGTCCAATTAGTAGTAAACAAATTATAACATTGCAAAAAATTATATTCACTCTTAAGGGCGTCCTTGGTATGCTAATTCAATTTATCGCCAGTTTCGAGTTCAGTGACTTGTTTTGACTTGGTTAAATACATACACACATCATACATACTTACTTCTAAACATACGCGTTTGTGAACCATACCTACTAAATATGAGATGAATGTTGAAAAACCAGTTGTAGGTTGTTTGAAGTTATTTATTTACTTGTGTTTGTAACTTTGTTTGAACATGCCGAAAAGCCGGTTTCTTTTTGTGTTTTAAGGCGTATACTTGGGCTTATATTCTGTTCCATTTTATATAACAAAACAATTTAAAAATAAAATTCGTAGATGTTAATGAAATAATAATGAGACATGAAATTAAAACTGAGATTACTGAAAAAAATAAATATAACAACTGGTACATTTTTTTTTTTTTAATTTGGACTAACCCTTAACTTAACTGTTTTCCTTTATTACTTTAGGATCTTGATTAAGGAATTTGCATACTTGCATATCCGGCTCGGAGGACCATGTTTTTTGAGATATTTGTCCTGAGACCAAAGTTAATTTACACATTAATTAGTGGTAGTGGTATATGTACGTATATTTTTTTTTGAAAAATACCGACTTCAAAGAAGGCAAAACAACTTTTTTTTTACCACAAGTCTATCTTCCATGCTGGACTGGGAGCGATAGAAAAACATATAATGTGCCAGCTGCATCTCCTCCCGAGCATGCTGTAAAAACCAGCTAAGGAATTCGAGGGTTTCAGGTATTGCTATTTAGACGATGGGAGACAACCCGTCACTAAAGCAATACACTACATAATCATCTGTAATGACCCTCAAAACTTGTCAGACGTGGCGGAACGTGACACAAGGTCGTTTTCGCTCTGCCTACCCCATTAGGGATAAAGGCGTGATTTTATGTATGTATGTACAGTACAAGTCTCACTACAGAACAATGCGTATGATGATACCAATCGGCGTCTCTGATATCTTGTTGACTTCAACCTGAAATAAGAAGTTTATGGTTTCTCAAACGGGTGTAAGGGACAGTGTACCTACCACAAACTGAACTGAAAAGCTTTCACCAGGAAATTCTTTCAGGAAATGAGAAAAAATTTGGTTTTCCCATACAAATTGTCTGATCAAGGTGGTCATTTTGTATGGGAAAAAAATTCACTTCCTGAAAGAATTTTTTGGTGAAAATTGATCAGTTTCTATAACTGAGCAACCCCTATCAGTTTGCGGTACGCTGTCCCTTACACCCGGTATTTTAATGTTTTGCCAAATGACTCTGTGCGGTCTACCCTCTGTCTACCTGAACTATTTATAGTACCTAACTTACCTACTACTAGGTTATACCTAACACGATAAGAAAACCTGTTTACATTTAAAATATCTATTACTCACAATTCTATATCAGGAGGCCACCACCGCAAACCCTAAACTATCACGACCTGTGATAACTGATAACAGTAACTAATACTCTGATAACATGTAACAGATAACTGTGATTGTGGTATCAGGTTGTGATTGTGATATATGATAATTTGTACGTCTAATGGCGCCGTAGATTTGAAGATTACTATGTATGTCGCAGTTCGTGATGCAGTCGCAGTTTGGGATGTCTATCTTATCTGAAAGTGGCATGGGTGGCGAAAAATCAGCGGCCAACTCAAAATATCTGACTAGATCACCGCCCGCAATTTCACTCTCGGCTAAATGAGATTTCCCGTGGGAATAAGGCATTTTCCTGCGGTAAAATAATCTAAAATGTATGGAATACTACTTAGTTTCTCGCTTCATGATTTTCCATGCGTATTTTCATTAAGTGCACGATAGACTAAGCGCGCTGGCGATTAGAAACACCTAAATATTTTTTTTATCTTTAACTGTATAACCGGGAAACACAGGATCCTGTGCAAAAAAAAAGTCTTTTGAAGTCCATACGTGCGTAAAATGAATTTAAAAAATTCGCACAAAAATTCCCATTTCATTCAATTATACCTCTCCATTCAAATTTCCAATTTTCACGTTGTATTAATTCGTAATACGAGCCTATTCACATCGTAAATCATTAAAAATACTTCAAAAGAAGTATTAAAATGTATCCATTTCAATAAAAAGAATTCCGTACCTTTAAAATGGGACCATATTTATTTTTCTGAAACCTATATCATATTCAATGCGGTTCAAAGTAGACTAACTATTAATGTATTTTTGCAGGTAAGCTTCTGACCATAACGATGTTAACTAGTTGGACTTCGTCGTTAAGGTAAGTTTAATTTTATTTTTGGCCATATAGATCCATAGCACCTTGCGATGCGAAATATATAAATAAGGATGATATTTAAATTAATAGTGGGGCAGTGTCGTTTAGCTGGTATGTAAAGTACCTATGCTTTAGAATTACTAGTTCTAATACTCATAATGCGTATCAAATGAATACATCAAATCTATTTAGATCTCGAGTTTACTTTACTTTACTTACTCGAGTTTAGTTTACATTCAACAAACCAAGTAACCATTTACAACTTACTTCAGATTCAATTTCTTCTTTTCTATTGTGTGTCTAAAATTTATTCCCTTTACAATATTTTTCCAATAGTTAACGTGACCTTGTCTGCGACATTGTACTCTTCTTATTTTGACCTGAAATGCCCTTTTGTTTTGATCGGTACCGGCGGGGTCCATTCGGATTAACAAGTTAATGTGTTTATGTGGACGACGTGTCCATTGCGTCCGATGCAATTTAAAGAATTGAGTGTGATGAGATGACTATTTTAGGACTGCTCGTTAAATATTCATAATGTAATAATGTGGTGATGCAGATTGCAAGTGTCCAAGATAAACGCTTATCACCAGAAAGCCCGCATGCTCCAAGCATTAAAAAAAATGCACTTCAAAGAACCCGCATACAGACGGCTATAACTATAAGTAATAAAATTAAAATAATTGCATGTATATCAAGAGGGGAGCAAGTAAAATGAGGTCGAGGTCAAAATCGGCCGTTTTGGACAGCAGCTGCATGCGACTGTGCAAATGTTGTTGTGGTTGAAATGCAACGAAAAGTTTATGGAGCTTTTACTTTCATGTCAGTCATAAAGTTTGTAAAAAAGGAGATGCGAGAGGTTTATTACGGGCAAACCTCTAAAAATGTGCGCAGGAGTTTAACGTTGGGCGCCTCATCATCATCAGGACATTCCGGTAATTTGACCTTAAGTGCCTGAAGGGTTTCAGCAAAGAAAATGGTTTCAGTCTACATCTACCTGCTGCTGAAGGCGCCTCAAGTTACGCAAATTAGAAGGCTGACAGAGTAACTAAAAATTAATTCAGAAATATGATAGCCAAAATAGAAAACAGTTTCTAATTTTATAAATAGGTAAGGTCGTATTTATAAAGCTATTTCAAGTTTGAGAGCGGTATTAAGTATAGATTTGACAGGTCGTTTTGTACTGAGAAGTGACATTTCTGATACGAACTCAAACTCGCTGTCACTATTGAGAGCTGATTATAAATACGGGCCTAAGGCCTTTATAAAATGTCCACCAGTATGGTCACAAAAAGGGCAGCCCTACTTAACCGATATTACAACCAGAACTCATGACACAGTCGATATAGAATGTATGGGGAGTCAATGAGGTCAAGGTGGTACAGCTGACAGCTTGACCGACTTCGGACGATGGTAGGAACCACGGCGGTTATAAGGACGTTATATTTTAACAGTTTAATTCTCAATAGGGTATTGTGTTTAGTTTAATTTGACCTGTGGTTTTACTAAAGTTCAAGGGATAAAATTGTCCTTCCAAAAATTCGGTTTAAATTATTTGCATAGGGTTCATCGGGTCGTATGTCGACTCGAAAACCCACTGGATAAAATATGAAGAAGTCCTAAAAAATTTACTTGTTTCAATTTAGCACTCAAAAAAATTTAGACCCTCTGAAGTTTTGCTTGCATTTCAAACAAAAATATGGTGGGAATGTATTTCATTTAAATGTCTGACAAATGCATTTAGTTTAGGTAGTAACATAAGCAAAATATGAATTCAAAATACTGCCGGTATTTATTCGGTAGCCATATTTCGTAATTTCGTCAACACAGCGTAGGTATTATTCTAACAAAACTCGTCACGAACCGAACCCGCAATCTAAATAGAAATCTCTTACGGTGAAACAAATACAATAATGTTACCGCCGAAACGAAGTCACGGCCTCTTCTTGTAATATAGGGTGTTCACATCAGCCAATACAATATAACGAGAAAAAAAATTGTAAAAATAACTCGAGCCGCTGACACCATAGTATGGAAAGACCATTGTTTTTTCATATTTCTTGGGAAAAGTTGTTCAGTTTAATTGGTAGGTTCACACCCTAAAATTTGGCCAGCTATTTATTTTACTCCCGGTATAAGACATGGGTTTCCCCTGTCGCGGTTTGCAGTTGGATTGGCAGCGTGTAGTGCGAGATTTATAATTAAAAAACATACAACCGAATTGAGAACCTCCTCCTTTGTTTTGGAGTCGTTTAAAAAATAATTTCTATTGCGATGGACATTATGTCCCTAAAGCCTCCTACACACCAAAGCCGCCGGCCTTGCCGCCGGGCGTGCCGCGAGAAGCCGCGCGGGCCGCGTGCGGCTTAAGGTTACTTAGCTCTTGGAGTTAAGGTTTAGTTTTGTGTGGACCGCTCATTTCTGCGGCAGGAAGGTATAGTGCCATTCAGCTAGTTGGGTTCTTCCGTAGTTGGCAAATGCCAATGCTTTAATAACCCCTTTTCTTGATGAGCAGGCTTCGTTGGCTATACTGTCTTAGTCTAGAAGAATACATTCCTAATATAAATCAAATCAATAAACAACAAACCGAAAACGTCTTCACGGTTTTGAGTCGCTAACAATGTGACATACAGCTCCTACATAATAGATACAAAATTTAAACACCTTGTATCTTCTTCTGAAATTCCTAAACCCTTTATTCTTTCCTGAAATCCAATGGCCTGTAAGTACACGCGACTCTAACTGCGGTGACACGCGAAACCTTAGAAGTGGAACATTAAACGATTACACTCTTATGTATTATTCTACTATGTATTGTATCATTATCGCTGTTGCATTGCATATTGATATTGTATAGCTGACTTCTTCGCGGCTGTGATGCCCTGGTACTTGACCTGTAGATTACCTAATAAAAAAAGGCTTGCTAAATCATACGCAGAAATTCAGGCTAGAAGCCAAACGGTTACGCTCTTATGTGTAACTCTGTTATGCATTGTATTGTGATCGTTGAGTTGCGTATCGCTGACTGCTTTGAGGTTATGATGCCCTGGTACTTGACCTACAGAGTAGCAAAAAAAAACTTGACTTGCTAAATGGACAGCACAGAAAGTTGTAGGTCGTTTACAAATATGGCGCTCGACTTGATTTTGATGATGTTTAACTAAAGTAAAAATTGTTCATTAGACTGTGCAGGCAGGATGAGGTTATTATTCCACTCAGCTAAAAAGTTTATTGGGAAACCCTAATTTAAACGAATCAAAATATCTAAATACCTGACCCAAAGAAATATCGTAGTACCACTATTACCAAGACCAGCCTAATTTATTCAAAAAGGATTAAGTACATGGTACATGTGGACCTATAAGCTAGATGAAATTGTGCCAGCTATTATCCATAAGAAATCCAAGGCTGTTGAGTAGCCTGTAAGTAGGTTGATGAGTTGATGACATAACGAAGATCGTTAGTCACTGTACTAGGCAGACATGAGATGGAAGAGGCAGAAACGATTATGATGGCATGCGTGGTTGGTTTCACGTCTTTAATTCATGCAGCCTTAGTATCGATTTGGTAAAAAAACAAATGGTTTGGTTAAATGAAAAAAGAAAAAACAATAAATTCTCAAAATACGTTTCAATAAAATTCACGAAAAATGGGCTTCATTTCAATTTTAAATGAGATTAACCATTATAAAATGAAAATCATGCGCCTAAAATCGTGAGAATGCCTAAAGGGAAATTTAATAGTACATTACTTGAATAACAATCTCGTTATGTTATTACTTATTTCTGTGAAAGCAATATTTGTCTTTACGTATTTCAAACCATTTTATAAGATCATCTTGAATTCCTGCAAATTTACTACCTACTTTGGTATTTGGTAAAGAATTTGATTTTTTTTTACGTTAAATTTGAGTTTTTTTTGTTAAAATCAAATAGGTTTGATTGCAGCAAATACGTAATTCGAAAGTATTGTTATCACCAAGGTCGTTTTTTATTACATTTACATACGATAAACTTTAACTTTCATACACATTTACGTCAATGTATATCTATTAGCAACTGTATTGTTGTTACAATAGACAAGTTCGTACGAGGAGCTGGTAACAGTTTCATCACCAGCCCGTGTCAGTTCACTGCTGGACGGTTTTCGATTCTTTGCATACAGTTCATGCTAACCACCAATAAGTCCATTCCAGAAGATTCCAGAATCCTGCTCCACTTAGGTATATTTACTGGTACAAAAATCAGATCCAGAAATTTTGAATGTATTGTAGAAAAATACTAAGTATGTTTTCTTAAAGTGTAGATAATTTACTATTCAGGGGACAAAACAACCTTCATTATGTTAATTCCTCTGGCTGGAGTTTCCTGTTAACTTTCTTCATAATAGCGTTGTCGTCATTCTATGCCGTATTTACTATAATACGTTCAGACGTTATTGTCTTGCCCCTTATAATGTGACTACTACCTACGTGACGGGTCGGTTGGTTTTATACAAAGTTTTTGATAGTTGCAGTTCGTTTCCATGTCAAACTTAAATTACTTCTGTTTGAAAAATTTATTGTGTTTTTTTTTTTTAGATTTCCTGAAACCATCCAAACTATACCTAGAAATCTGCATTATCACGGTTTCTAAGATTATTTAGCGAAAAAGTAATATGGTACTTTAAATCTTTATTTGTATTCCAAATCCAAATATACTCCAACATGTTCCATTTCGTCCCATGATACATAGTTATCGTTATCACCTAAATTTCGCCGGCCTTGCCTCTAAGCGTACGTGCTCCCACTCGCGTGCTCTGTCCTTCTCTCGTCGTCTCTCTCTAGAACGTTCCTTGTGTTTATTTGGGTCAAACAGCTGAGCATGGCTAACATATGCCGCTGGTATAACTGACCTGGGTTTTTTTTCATTATCATAATTTGTATAGAACCGTGTGGCAACGGTTTGTCGTAGGTTTCATTGTCTACGCGTAGTCTAGTTATTTCGTGTAGGTCCTAGCAAATAATGGGGACAATTAGTTTAAAAAGATATGTCTGTCAGAATCAACTACTTAAGTAATTTTCTGGATAGAATGGAGAAAGTTATAGGGATATTAAAAGTCTTGTCGTATTGAAATCTGTAAAATTACTAATGAAACTTAAAGGTAGCTGGCGAACTCGGCAAGTGCTTGAAACTTAAATACATACAACAAAAGCATTCTATCTTTCGTCAGGTCACGTAAGCGAAATTGGTATTTTCGTAAAATGCCCCGAATATGGTTGGCACCAGATTCTGAAAACATCACGATTGTTTTTCTTGTGATCACTCATCAAGTTTTTTTTAACACTGACAGTGTTTATATCTGGACCACTAGTTTGTTTATTTGGGTCACGTTTTGTTGACGAGTCTGCAATGCAGGTAAACTTGAGATAAAGAAAACGTTTTGAAATATAAAGAATGGAATTTTATCACTGCTCCAATTAAGACTTAATTGTGATTTTCTTTAGTCCATACATAATTAATTATTAACGGTCATCTAGGCCAGTGGACAAAGTCTGACTATGATGGAACTTCCTTACCCAGGAACTTCTTCATTTCATACAGGCTTGGAACACAGGAGACTGTTTGAGTTCGCACGCGAGACTTAGGAGCCTAGTTCTACTAAACTTTTCAAACAGGGAATGATATGCTTGTAGCAGTAGATATATTTTTTTATTAGAAATGGGCTTGCTCTTGACTCCAGTCTAAGTTGGAAGCGGAGTCGACGATGGACTATGCGATACAACAACAAACGAAGTTTTCTCAGCAAAGCAGACATTCAAGATCCAAACACTCTGGCCTTTTCGGTGGACAGCTAGGAGGTGTATGCCATACCACCCCTCAAAAGCGGTCTGACGATTACTTCGTTACCAAAAGTTTTTTATCATCTTCAACTTTGCAAATGAACACATTAAAACCTTACATATTATAACAATTAGCACAAATCACTTGAGACAATGCCTTTATGCAAAACCTTCTTGTGGGAGTGTGAAACAATCTTCCTATTCACCTCACAATCTGCATGGTAATTTTTAAGACCTTGTAATAAAGACTAAAATTTCTCTGGATGTAGTAAAGTAGATGCAAATTATGTTAAGCTAACCGGAACTTCCAATAAGAGCTTATATACCGGTAAATTTTAACCGTTTTTAGTCTACGAAAAATTATCATAATCATTTTCAGCCTCTTTGTGGCCTCTTTTCACTGCTGGACAATATCCTTCCTTCCATAAGCATATATTAAATATCTGTGAGTATGAAAGTGATGGATGATTTACGGTAACCATTTAACATAAATGTCAGGTTTTTAGAATAATTTCGTAATACTGGGTGGAACTTTACTGGTACGTACAGCCAGCATTATATTGTTTCAAGTTTACGAATTTGGCTGAGTGAACTCGCTGCATCAAGTCTGTCTGCGACTGTTTTAGGCCAAGTTGGGAGCCAAGTGTAAACTCATCTCCCAACAACGGCTTGAAAACTTTGATAAACGGGTTAGAGTTAGACAGACATAATGAACAAGATTTGGTCGGTAAGGGATCGAACAAAACATATCTCGGGAGGACAACCAGCCTCATTTTAGCTTTTTACTAACTCCATGGTCTAGTAATCTGAGCCATTGGGCTCACGAACGAGGACATTGCAGGCTGATCACCTGATTGTCCGAAACATAAGATGATCCATGCTGTCGGATGGGCATGTAAATAGTCGTCGATCGGTCCCATCAGAATAAGAGGTTGAAGGAATAGATAGAGAGTGCACTTCTGTGTTGCGCAAACATTTAGGCACTAAAAATTTGTCCCGCGCAGATGGCCGATCTCTGAGAGATTAGCTGCCGTGACCGAAAATCGGTTGGGAGGACTACCTATTACTATTATCACAATTACTTACCGGTAAATACCGGTCTCATTCCTTCCTGAATAACCATGTATGGATAGAAAAGGTGACAAGACGTCCGTTCGAGTAATGTGAGAAATTGGAAAATTAACGAAGTAGCGACGGCTTCCTCACAAGATTGTTACGAAATGCACGCTCATGTGTTTATTAATTACTTTATCAGATGCTGCGCGTACTCTACTTTATAAGCGTAGAGCAACTGAGGCAGTTTGGAGTTCTGCAGATTACATTCATAGAATAGCCACAGAATAAATAAATAGTATCTGAACTATAACGAAATTACTAATAGAGAGCAAAAAGATCTTTTGGGAGATAAAATTGGTTCCGAATGTTCCGATCGCTACTTATTTCTTTTGGTCAAAATTTTATATATTTCCACTAAACCGTGCATTTTTTTCTCAAATGTACAGGATAAATCTATAGATATTTTTTTATCAGTAGTGCCTAAAACCACTAATGGTATTACCAGCGGGTTATTTAGTCCCTATATATATATCCATCTGTTTTTGACACGGCTTCCTATGGACAACTCAAGGACTGTAAACAACAGCTCTAAAGGTGCCGTCGTCGCCGTATAATGCAGTTATACAGCTAAGAGCATTAGCAGATCTCCTGGACCTTGGCGGAGGACATTGTTCGCTGCATTGCCGCCGTCATTTCCGACGTTGCTTCCGTAAACAGCTGACACGCTGCACGGTCATGACGCGTGTGTTGCTACACTTGCAACTTGTCTTGCTTGTGTGGATTGTTCAGCGGTTTTATATGGTCCTGGTACTTCTTGGATCTTATTATTCTAATGAAGTTTCAGGACTTTATTGTTTTGTTTTAAAAAATTTATAGTCAGAATCGATCAAAACTAATCTGGCAAAAGCCTTATCCAGGATTGGGTCTAATTTCCCTTCTGGGTTGCGGAGGTCAGATTGCAGTCGCTCTGTGTAAAAACCAGTACGATCGTTCAATAACCTCGATTAGGTAGCCGACCCCGTGAGATACGGGATAAGGCTAGGGAGATGATGATGATGAATCGACACCAAAATAGTATGCAAACTCTGTTCTTGTCTAACTCCACGTTCGACCGTCCGAGCACGAACGATATGGAATAAGGTTCTTTACTTGCAATAACACAAAAAGAAATTGGCTAGGGTTAGGTTGGTCTTTAAAAAATGTTATTATTGTATTAGTATTTTTCGCGAATAGAAGCATTTTAAGCACTTTAAGGTAACCTAGCTTTCCATTCAAGAACGCATCACGTAAGTCAACCTTTGCTTATTTTTAAATACTTATTTGCGAAGATTTATCTCGTAGGTCACAAGTCACAGTGATTTTCCCTGGATATTCCGATAATAGCTAGCAAATGTCGGAATTTTGTCTGTGGTATCGACGAGTTCATTGCAATTGGGGTCACCACATCCGAATCCGACACAGCTTCCGTAAATATCGCCCGGCCATGGTCAAGTGAATCTGAATTTGTTTGTTTACAAATCTCGATTTGCTAATCCTTGTGTTTTACTTTTTGTCTGGCTATAGATTGCTTGTCTTTATTATTTGTATTTAAACCAGCAGTATTTGAAACAAGGCAGCATTTTAAAAATAGAGTATAACAGTTTGCTTCGTTTTAAAAATTTGGATCTACGTCAATCATCTCGCGCCCCGAGTTAATCTTTTCTAATATTAGTTTAAGCCAGTCTTGATCATCGGCTATCCTGTTAGCTTCAGTCGTTTTAATTTCTTCTTCTCCTTTCCCTAAGAAACATGTGTAAATGGTGTCAGGTGGATTACCAAATTTTCTTTTTCGTTTAATGATCAATGTTTCTTTAGAAAATTGATCAGCTTAATAAGTATAGTATTTTTATCTCACGACTGCCGCATTGCCATACTTGTGTGTGTAAATTTACCTACGCGCGCATTTTGTTAGTGCGCGTGAGTTCGCCATAGCACAGGCCATAGTAAACCTGGTAACTGCCGCTCGGCCATACTTAGTATGCCATAGCCATAGTAAGTATGGCCGAGCGGCAGTCGTGAGATAAAAGAATTCCACCTCCGACTTTTAAACTATTAAAATTCTGTGTACAGTTTGCTGGACACGAAAACTTTCCACGGGAAAGCTCCTAATTCGTAACATAAACACATAAAAGCAACGCCCGTCGTAAACAGATGCTCACGTACACAATAAAGCTGTATGCTAGTACATAGTCACTGCTATAGGGTATCTTTTAAATACCTGTTAAATGAAATAACAGTTCCAACCCCTGTTAAATGCAATAACAGTTCCAACACATCCAACCCCTGTAATACTTATCTTCAAGAATCAGGTTTTGCAATTGATAGCCTACACAAGGCGTGGCGCCTCATGGGAAAAATATCTCATTTCCCACGGGAAAATCTAATAAGATACCAAAGAAACCACTGGGTAGAAAGCTGTCTTATCAGAACTAGTTTCAGTATAGTAGATATCGATTACAGGTAAAAAGGGGAAATAGGAAGTACTTACTAGTCAATCAGGAAAAAATACAGACTTCATATGAGATCAATTACGATCTATCAGGGCGAGTTGAAGATAACGAGATAGCACTGAACATGCACTTAACGTTGAATTGAACCGTTTATTATGGATAATTTTTCATTCAGAACTTCATCATCATCATAAGTAACCACATTAAGGTAATGGAAATTAATAGAGGTCAGAGCGTTAAATTTCTAGTAAAAATCGTTATCGTCTCCATACTAAGGGCCTTTATAACTTTTAGATAAGACTGGTGTACATGTAATCACCAATAAGTTGAGTTTTTTAAGAACGCCGCTTGGTTGTATGGCAGAGGAGCATCTGGCAAATCTTACGTTAATTCATCGCATGGGAGATCTAGAATTCAATTTCCACAACAGTTGTCCATTTCAATAGAACAAGTTTCCAATATGCCACTAGACGGCGACCCTATTTCCACTTCCACCCACAACTCGATATACAAATTATTCGCCTTCGTTCCGGGATACATCACATAAAATCACGCTTATGTCCTGTATATGGTAGGCAGAGCGTCAACGGCCTAGAAGAAAAATATGGTCACTTCTGATCAATTTTGAACATATTTTTTGAACCTATGTATTTTCTACATGCTGTTGTCTAAAAATAATAACTGAATGTACTGACTGTGACTGTAGTAACAGAAAATAAGCGCATAGCCTAAAATAAATAGCACCGAAAGCCTCAGTTTACGAAATTTTACAGGAACAGCTGATATATTCTATATTACCTAATTAAAATTTCATTTGCACACCATATTTTGTCTCCAATATATCACATGATAGAAACCAGACTGTTTCCACCCACCACTCAATATACAAATGATTCGCCCACGTTCCGTGATACACCCCCGTAAACCAGCATCGAATTACGCAGGAACATGGCCATAAATCTAGGCACACCCTAGGGTTGCCAGAC
The DNA here is from genome assembly GCA_029255725.1 of Scrobipalpa atriplicella. Classification (NCBI taxonomy): domain Eukaryota; kingdom Metazoa; phylum Arthropoda; class Insecta; order Lepidoptera; family Gelechiidae; genus Scrobipalpa; species Scrobipalpa atriplicella. The sequence goes on along the minus strand of JARACY010001622.1, from coordinate 30,411 downwards.
GGAGAACCAAAAACTCCAGAGAAAGGGCCCGATTACCCCTAAAAGTCCAGAGATTATGAGACAATTAGCAAATTTTTCCACCACATGGCGATTGTTTTCATTGCACCCACCTTTTCAAGTTTCAATATAAGAACAAATTTCTGGAATACAGTAAAGGGTTGAATTACGCAGGAACATGGCCATAAATCTGGACACACCTTAGGATTACCAGATTTAAGACCCCATTTCCATTTCACCGAAAAATCCTGAACATTTGACTCAATTTGCCGACGCAGCTAACGTCATAACAACTTTGTGGATAAAGATGAAATTATCATTGGTGTCGCGTTCTGGACACGTTCTGGACGTCTTTTGAACGAAGCGTGCCATGGGAACGACGATTGTCCTTGTTTATTTCATTTGTCCAATTCACTCGACAAATGATTTGTTGATTTTTAAGTCTAAAAATCTACTCTGTCACACATTACAAAAAATCCTGAGACAATATTGACAAAGCCATAGATCTTGCAATTTCAGGAGAAATCCTGAGGTATGGCAACCCTAGGCGCACCCAGTCCAGCCGAACCAGACAAGTCTAGGCTGTAGGCGGTAGGCGGTAGGCACTCGCGAAATTGGGCCAGGAAAATCGATAGAGACGCCCACGCTTAGTTTAGTGGTTAGGAAGTACTCGTTCGTATCTGAAAGTGTAAACGGTTTGTTTTCAACTAATAAGTAACGATTTCGAAACTGTTTGCAGTTGAAGGGCAATAACGCAAAAGATTTTCAGGTGGATTCTGAATTTTCTTAGAAGAAAATTATAAAAAAGATACGCCAGATGGATGGCATTGTCTGGAACGTCTATCTCACATTAAAATAGGAATGATGTAAAAATGTTTTCGTTTCTAAGAAATCTTTGTAATCCTCGTGGACGCATCCTTAGTGATAGGAGACGGACTATTTGCAACTGTTATTCCAATTTCAATTTTAAAAAAATAACACTGGCTTTCTAATAGATTCGCAACGATGTATTTCAATAAACAAAATTATGAATGCGCGACGATGCCCGGATAAAAATTCAATGTAAAACAAAGAAAGAATATTTTCATTCAGAAACATAAGTAGCTACGCTAGATACAAACAAGCAAGGGCACCTTACAAATAAACTTCTGAGTGCATAATCCAAGCGAAGTTTTATTTTAGACTTTGCTAGGAGCACAAAATATACTGGGATGTAGAACGTTGTAACTAAAACACTATCTTTTATAAATACGAGTAATGGTGGTTCAATACAAAATTAAATTTTGGTATTTTCGAAAATGCGTCTTTGTGCGAAAATTGTTAGGAAAACTGAACCCTCAACTCTTAAAAGTTAGAATGAACCGGTCTTGGGTGAGCTCAATCCATTGTTGACTCTGTCGTCCCTGATCTAGATTAGAGTCAAGAAAATAATCTCACTTGACAGAAGAAGGTAGCAAAGATCAGTTAAAAAAAAATAACCATGTTCTACAAAAACACCCAGTATAAATAGACGCCAGGAGCCACGTGAAACTGCATCAAACAAACATGCCGCCGTATGTCATATTGTCATTGCTGCACGTGACAATAAAAACCGAGACCGTAAAAAACAATGTGCTCTTGGAAAACATGAAACAATTTGGAATGCTCTTTTTTCAGTTGAAAGTACTTTTACGACAACAGATGGCAGTCTAATTGTTGGTAATAAAATTGGTGATAAAATTAAAATATGTTTTTGGTAGAATACAAAAAGTCTTGTTACTCATAAAAGTGACTTGAGTATATTTTTGATTCAAGACACTTGTGGCACGAAATCATTGCTATGTCTCTGTCTCTGCCCATCATCTGTCATTTTTCTTTGTACGATTTATCAGCTGGGCTGCACTTTTTTACACAAATATCAATTTTAAGGAAATGTTTTATTCCCGTGAGAAAATGTAAAGCCACCATCACTTCTAAAAACGTTTTTCTCCTTCACTCCAACGCTAGGACTAATCGGATTACCTATTCTCTCGTACGTATGCAGATTTAGATTTCCATAAAGATTGTCACCAATGCTTTTGTCTAAATCCACAATTCATTGTTTGCTTGTCTCGTAAACAATCGAACGGGCAGGAATACTGCGTCAAACTGCAAATCGTTTTGTGCCATTAAACTGTCGGATGACTGATGGCGTGGTGAAGGCGGGTTTGCGTTAGATTGCCGGTTCTGGCGCAATTAGAATAGCAAGCTTGACAACAACTCGGAAATGCAACGTATAAATAAACGCCTTCGCCACATTACGATCTCTTTATTTGTGTGCAGAATCGGTGGCTACGTACAGCGGCGCCATCTGTGCACGTGGGCGGACGCTCGCTCCCGACTGTGTTTTGTCGGCTGTGTGATCAGACCAAAGTTGGTCAGTGGCGTCTTATGTGATTTAGGTGTGGATGTGAAAGCCAGACTTACATACACACCTATATTACGCATGGTTCTATCTTTGTCCCTAGCGGGGATAGTGTTGACATAAATGCACACACATGCATTTTTAAGCTGTTTACTGTTATACTCCCAGACTTTTTAAATGTGATCTTAAAGATAAGCAAAACGAAGTCAAATATCTATCAGACTATATTCAAATTTATCCTAGTAACACTGGTCGCCCACCCGCTTTCACCATGGTCATTGTTACATTCGATTTTCCCAATAACATTCCCATCCATTGCTTTTCTTGTATCTTCATACCTCACATAACCTACCAACCGACTCTTCAGTAGCGTTGAAACAAAGCGATGTGTGCTTCAATTGTGACTGTCTGACATTGGGAATTAATCTTACGGTACTGAAAATACGATGCTCCTTTATTGTCCGTCACGTCTGGTCTTTATTTTTGCATGTCCTCATTCACCGGCTGTCTCGGATCAATTTGTCTGGCGTACACAACGCTTTATCCCACTTTTGGTTTGTTAAAGCATAATTTTTACGTCTGATCATAACAACTTTCTTAGGAAAATCTTATTTCTATCCTCGTAATGCCCAAAGACTTTGGGTCCTAAAATCAGCATTTTGCACTTGGTATTAAAGGTCAGGGTTCCCGAAGCTACCGCTAATCAGGCTGATGCAGTTCTCCAAGTATCTAGTATGTGACTAAGAGGCTAGCAGTTGCCATGCCTGCACCAGTAATTTTATAACTTGTTGGTCATCACTATATCCAAGACAAAGAAATGTACTTATGGTCAATTTTAAGTTGAAAAATAGGGCATTTTAACAGGCCTTAGGGTCACTATCAGTATATACCACATCACCATCTCATTCTTTGATTATCTTATCTTATAACATACATATTGATGTCCTTTCTTTACCACCCTGGTGGTGCGGCGGCCCTAGTAGGTCGATTTTCGTCCCACGCTGCGTTTTCCTTACATGGTATCCTTCTGAGACCCTTTCTCTTTCAACGACCACCAGCTTACTGTACTACAATTTACGACAGTTGACCCAAACAAAAATTCCTCCGCTGAAATTATGCTCATAATTATGCTATTTTAACCTATCACTCTGCCTTATTTCAGCAATGCAAGATTTTTTATGTAGTCTTCTCTGGTCTACTCTACATACAAAAAACTTTTCGTTGACGACTGGACTGGTCCTCAACCATCATTGACTAGTCCCATTCTTTGTATTATTTCTACTTTAATGTGTTGTATAGCTTACAAGTCTAACAACAACATAAATATTCCTGTCACATTTATGCCCTTTTTCAAACCATTCGTCTCCAATTAGAAAACCGTAGCTTTCGAACCTTGAATGTTTCTAACTAAGTACTTCTACTTCCCCGTTCTTTAAACTTGGCATTTATCCGGTACTCGTGTTATCGTAATATTTTATTGCCCTTCGGAACTGCAAGCGGTATTATTTTCGCAATAGAAACTGTGCGATAGTGTTGTCGCCATAGTGACTTTATCCACGTGCAACTGTGTGAGACCTTCGTCATAGTCGAGAAAATTTGCAGTACGCCATCTCACTTTGCATTAGTGAGTGTAGTAGTGTAACGGCGTGTCACTCCGTCCGTAATGAAATGACCCTTCGAAGGTATTCCCGATAGGATCCTCCCAATCTCTTAAACGATATTGCCCCCAAAACAACTCAACCAATGCTGAGACCAGAGTTGAAACCAATGAGCTTCGTCAGGCTAGTAGATGTTAAGATTTTCTTCTGTAGGTATATTTCAGCGCCCACTTAGCCCATGATGTTTATTTTATTTGAAATGAATTTGCTCTTGACTCCACGTATAGATAAGGGACGACTAGATCTATGGGGCGACATATAAAGAGTTTACTACATATTCTGGTCCAAAACAGAAAAGAAAACTGGTGCTAACTGAGTTTTCTAGGTGTTGAACTTTACGTATTTTAAGATATTTTACTGTTCTCTCCTTCTACTGCGCCTTCGTTGGTAACTGGTTGTTGATAAGAAAGCAATATTCCTTGGAGACTGATTGTGTAACCCTCGCACTGCTGAAAACTGCGCTTTGCTATGCTGAGTTGGAATTTTACCTGATTGTTTATAATAGTTAGTCAAGCTGGAATATTTTAAATCAAATACTATACAAGATTTGCAAAATTTATCAAAATTTCCTTCATGCCACAGAGTGTGTTGACTACAATAATAGAATTTTGGATTTCAAGCAATTAATTTACAAATTGTACTTTCAGGTAAATGTTCCTTCATTACAGGATTTTCTTTATCGCTGGTAAATGTCAGTAAAGAGAGTAAAGATATTTGAGGATTCTTTTATTGTAATTTAGGCGACATGCCTACCCCATTAGGGATAAAGGCGTGATTATATATGTATGTATGTATATGTAGGCGAAATGGGATAAACAACATGAAATGAGCCAAAAATTCGGAGGAAAGTTTTACGTTTGCTGTTACAAAGGAAGGGTCTACTTGTTGTTTTTATAGAAAATCTAACTGGATTTTTGAAAGTGATAATCCATCCCTTCCTCGTTAATATAAGCGTTTCTTTACCTGCAACCTTTTCGTGTAGTATAAAATGAAATGACTGTTGATAAACGATAAAGCAATCCATAAAGAAGCAATAACTGAAACGGCTATGCATGTAACAACTGTCACGAGAATATCGCAATCAAGTGCATTCCTTACGGATTCCACACTTGATTGTCGAGTACAGTGCAATGCGATTCTCATTGAACGCGGGCGGCGGCGGCGCTGCAGTAAGGAAAACTGTCAAATCAATGTAAAATCTCAAGACGGCGGCGTTAGTTCCTTTTTTCACCACGATCATTTAAAGCGTGGTTGCACTGTAGACGTGTGAATTGACAGCCGCGATTAGAATTTCATTACGATCTTCAAGATGTCTAGCTGTGTCAGGATTTTGCCGGTCTAGTATTCTAAAAGTTTGGACATTTTTAATCTTCCTCTGCCTTGCGGATTATCGGGTCCAATGATAAGAGGAATAGCTTGATAATTGTTTCTACTTTTTTACAGCTTTTGCTGATTAATGTTGTTTTGTAATTTTCATATATTTCTTCTTATTTTTATTTTGTTCAGTTATGTCATAAAATACTTCTGAAATTGTAAATATAGTTATGTAAAAGGTGTTCAAATATCGATTAAGCCACGGTTATGCTTCTCTTTCGTCGTCGTAACCGATTGAGATTGAAATTCCTTTACATGTATGTGGCACTTAACCTACACTTTAAATTCTTGTTGTAGATTACATCATAGCTTTTGTTGGAAATTAATATTTTATGGAGAGAAATTTGCTGCTTTAGTACCGGATCTCCGGAGTTTATGTAAATGTGTTGGATCATTTTATATTAATTTTTTATTTCTACCTGTAGGTACCTCTATTTAGTTAACTTAATTATTTATCTCATCAATGGCGTTACCCTTCATTGGATTGGATTAGGTACTACTTCTTCTTCTGTCGTGTGGGCTTCGAGTCAGTTCATATTTTTTTTATACTGCGTGTAAAAACGATCACTTGTAGTATCTTATTTGTTGATCTCCATAAGTACATCCTTTATATTACAGTACAGCCAAGTCTATTGGTCATCATCAAAAGAGTCTTCTAGCACGTTTTTTTGGTTTTACCTGTTCGATGACATCTTTGTTGAAAAAACATTCGCATTCAAGTTTCGTTTTCAAAAGAAACAAAGACTCGTCATTGGCAACAATGTGACATTACATTACATTACAACGACCAGTTCTTTGATTTCTCGCATCCGGACAGTGCAAACATGCCAGTGTTTTTGCAAACTGTTGAAGCGCGAAAAATTTGTTGCTAATCGCTACAAGTAGTGGGGTAAAACAACAGCCTTGGATGAAAAAGTTTGAAACAAGTGCCGTGAAGCCAGACGATTGCAAATTACGAGTGAACGCACCAGACAAGAACGAATTCTGCAGATCATCGGTCGTGACTCGAGACGGCTGCGGACGAAGCGGCGGTTTTAGCGGGGACCGAGGTGCCGTGGCCCGTGGGGCATCCTCGGGGCGCCAGATGGATGAGGCAAGTACGAGTACGCACGCGCCTGCTGACGTTGCACAATTCACGAGGCTCTAGTAGCTAGTAGCGAGCGGAGACGTGGTTCAGACGCCGCCGCCGGCTCCCCTCGCTGCCGGTGCCCCCCGCTCCCCGCGTAGCGCCCCCTGCCTCTGCCTCCAGTTGCCTCGCAGCTGCCGCGCGCGCCCGTCGCATATTCCATGCGACTCCGCTATCCCTCCATCATAATATGGATATTCAGCACATCCGCGCTCTTACCAACATCCACTTCTCGTATTTGTGGTTTTGCGAAGTCTTCGACAAGTTTAAATGGATTATATTGTAAAGTGCTTCGAAATACAACTAGTTTTGTAAGGTCCGCATTGGAATTTCTCGTATGGCGAGCCTTAGCGCCGACGTGTTCGGCACATGGCTCAGTAATAATATGGTGTTGGTGGGAATTACGTCAGTATGAGGATAACAGTATGTGGTTTTGTAAAATGAGAGTGTAAATATTGTGTGGACACAAGTGATTCCTATGTATTGAGAATTGATTGAGAGAAGTCCATGCGGCTTCGACATGGCGCACTCGTGGCGTCCACGTTACATTACATTATGGCGGGTTTTCGCTACTCAATGGTATCGTATTGAAAATTAATGTCACAATCGCGTTCATTTCACAGCAATGGAAGTTTAAACATTCCTTTTTAATCAGCTCACCCAGTTACGTGATGTTTATAAACATTGTTCAAATTATTTTATGATTGAGCAAAAAAATGTTGTGATAACATTTGCGGCCACATGTTTGCAAATTCGTCGTTCGGTCTTATTCTGGTGTTTATTTTTTGCTGCTCAAGAACAGTTTTTCGTTACTGCTTTGTTCGAAGTACGATTTCCACCGAGGTCACTAGCTTAGACGTTGGCTAATCAGCGTGCGGTACTCAATGAATTGTTTACCTCGATACTCACTCACTACTATGAGGCAAAGTCCAACTGCACCGTAGATTCAATCTAAGCCAACTTGGTGCTTAATGCAGGCAAGACTTCCACAGAGTCTTGCACGTTTTTTTATTAATTCAGTTCTATATCATTCACACAAGTACTAAAAGACACATTCGTCAAAAGTGTGTTCTTATCAAAGGAGTTATCTTTGTTCTTGACCCATTTGATTCTAAAACAATAGAATTAAAATTTACTTTTGGAGCGTCTTCGAAAGATTCGCGCGCGTAAAATGGCCGGTGAATTCTGCCGCCATTCCGCAGCATTGCGTCTGTGTGCACCTGCGCTGCATGTGTTGTGTGTGCGCCGTCATAGTGTAGCACGGACGTGCCATAGTACTACCAGGCCCTTGTAGGCGTGGCCGAAGACATTCACTCGCCCGCTGACTTCCTGGTACTTCAACGCCGGTGAAATCAAGTTCATTTCTGATTGGAATGGATTTTTCTACATTCGTTAATGGAATAATTTATTACTTCCGATTCACTGGACATGTACCTAAACATTGCCACGCATGGATTCAAGTTCTGTTCTTGTTTTGTACAATTCAGCACCTTATTTATCTTTACAATCAGTACCAAATTTCACACCATCAATATTCGTGTCTTCATTATTTGACACCAAATTTTCTAATTTTGTATTGTCTCCTAAATATTTAGTACAACACTCGTCTGGTTCGTTTACCCGTAATAATGATAATATGCTAATGAAATTATGCGTCGCATGTCAAACATTCCAATTAGTTTAATTAGTATACTGGAGTCTGTCTGTCACACCTAGATACGGTTTCACAAGTTTTGCCTTCTGCTGTCTGTCCTATTTAGTCTGAACGTTTTAATACATTATACGCTTTCGTACATAAGCAACATGCTCATTTTCTATTGCCAGACGAAGTGGCAAGTGCTTCTCGTCTTAATATTTCAATACATTTTCATTTTCTATAGCCATTACATATATAGTATTGACGGGACTGGATGACAAAGAGACAGGTGGTCAAAGCTTTCTAGAAAAATATTTACCACCTCCTCCTAGTGACCTCCTCATTAACATCTACTTTCTCGACAACTCCAACAGTCGTTGCTTCAATTTCAATTTGAAGTTCTTCTGTCATGTTGGTATCGTTCGAGTCGATCGACCCGATGAACCCTGGTGTCAGAGTTTTCAAACCGCCTAATAACACACCTTATAGACATGGTTTTTGTAACGACCAATATGAAGTTGGACATCATCGGCATTAGGACAAGGTTATGCAACGGGAGCCTGCCACGTGGCACTCCCTCTAGTACCGCGCATGCGCCTAGTAGCATTTCTATGGCATTGTTCTGCACGATGTATAACCTCAAAGAAATACCGCTGAATCATTGGACATAATCTTAGTCTTAGAGATTCTTTTCAAGACTTAATGCTTCTGTGATAATGATAACTGTAGCATCTCTATACATCATTTTTTCTTTGTACAAGTAAGAATTTATTTTTGCTGCAGTATGTATGACATATAATTTTGCGTTATCAAAATATGTAAATTTTATAAACAGATTGCAACGCACTGCACAGCGTATGATTTAAATTCGAATATCGTATGTAGTTCGTAATGCTTTTCGGCACAAATTGTACTGGTTGGATACGATTGCAGATTGTGCATGCATTTAAATATCTGTTCTGAGTTCATCTTGGCTGTCCAGTCCATGACAGAACAAAATAATAAGATTTTTTTGGATCACATGAATCTGTTTACATTTCATTACAATTTCATTCTGAGTCAAATAAAAAATACCTAAGTAACTGTGCCATAATTTAAAATCAGCGTAACCTTAATATCCAGATCCAGACTCATCTGGGAAGCATCTAACCTCCCGATACTATACGATACGACTCTAATTAAAAGTTGGTGCGGCGGCCACGTGGTAGTATGACCACACTGCGCATGTTCGCGGCTCAGCTGTGGTTCAGAAAATCGTTACCGGCGACCGAGACCATCACGTGGAGACACTTCAAGTTTAATTCTAATGTCTTATGCGAAGTCTGGAATGCCGTATTGAAGTCACCCATAAAAGACAGATTAGAATTTTAAGAATAGGGAATGTCATAGTCTGTGTAGACTTTTAGGTTGAGTAAGGTGATTGGGCCAATCATGTAGTAGAACTTCAAGTTTAATTCTAATGTCTTATGTGAAGTCTGGTAAGCTGTAATGAAGCCACCCATAGCGGACGTTAACCTAGTTAAGCCGCAGACCGATTAGGATTTTAAGGACAGGAAAGGTCAGAGTTGTTCCGTCTGGACATAGAAAGGTGATTGGGCAAATCATATGGATTTGATATACTATGGTTACAATACAATGGTATTTATTTATATTTATATTTATTTATTAGTACAATGTACAGTGACAGGATATACAGGATATACAGGATGTACAGTGACAATGTACAGTGACAGTGGTAGATATTCAGGGAGCCATTGATGATGATGATGATGATGAAATCCTTTTATCCCTCATCAGGGACATAGGGCTCGCAGAATAGATTTCCAATCTCCAGCTCTTCCCAGGTAATTCCAGAGGATTCAGCCTTTTTATCCACTGAACGCCGCCCGTTATACGAGGACGGCCGGGCCTTCTCTTGCCGCGGGCCTTCTCTTGTAGCGTGCCATTCATATTCCAAATCTAATATTTTGATTTTACTCTGATTCGAGATCTTGGATTGACTGAAAAAAATACCGACAAGAGTATCGTGGCTAATAATTCAGATAACTTGACAATATTCCTTCGCTTTTATACGTTGTTGTAGGATTAAGAGCACGCTTTGCTATTTTGTTATGGTGATGACATGGCTCATACCTTCCGTTATGTGCCATGTCATCACCATAAAATGAATGTTTCTTGCAGATATTCATCTTCATTAAATAGATGACACGAGCCTTGACCACTTTTGATGTCATTTGGCAACTTCTGATATAAGATTCATTGACAAATATTAATTTCATTCATATTGTATCGGTGAATGCACAATTTTTTGGAGGTATTTGTCTTTCACCATGTTCTATATTCCTTTCTGAAAAAAGTATTCCTTGTGTTATTGTTTTTATCTGGTTCGGCATTTTTATATTAATCACTAGAATGATAAGATAAGCGTTAATGACTATCAAAGACTTCTGAGCAAGCCCATTTCATGCCCCAGTTTGATCAAGATAATCTACATTGACGATGTAATTTAGAATAAGTAAACCAGCTGCAAGTTTTCAAAGAAATCTCGTCAAACAGCTAGCAATTATCGCTATATTTATTTAGTCACGATATTACATTCATTGTTTGGTAATGGGTTGCAAAGTTCATCGGCTATCATTAAGTATTTAGGTCGTGGCTGCTTGTGAGGATTCGCGTGCCTCTCCCAGCATAGCGTGTTCACGCTCCACAAGACTTTTCTTTTCACAATACCTTCATTAGAACGTTCAATGAAGCGATCCCTTTCTCCGTTACCACAGCTACCATTCCCTCTTGTTATATCATCGGAAACATAAACAAAGGCGCATTACGTTATCGAGCAAACGTTGCCAAGTCCCGCCGAATGCCCTTTGCATTTCACGTGACTTATTGTCACATGAATTGATATATCAAACTGGGAATTCATAGCGCTCCGTGCCAAGACTTTCACTCCCCATGCCCGCCCCCATTGCGTTCTAGATTCGAATAAATCTCCCCAGTGCCCGATATAAATCAATTGTGGTCATGCGCATGGTGCAACGGGACATGGGATAGCGGTGCACGAAACTAAATGAGATATTGATGATTTACGTCTCTATTGCTACGTTTCTTTGACGTTACAATCGATTTATTAGAGAACAGCACGACCTGTATTAAACCTTACAATGTGATTTTTTGGGTCGACATAAACATAATTTGCTAATATTTGCACGACTTGATTCTATTTTTGTATTCGTCCAACTATTCAAGTCTATTGACAGTTTTTAAACGACCTTTACCGGTCATATCTCGACGGCCTTGCGTATAGTGAATGTCCGTTTAGCGTCTACGTCAAGCCTGACATAATGTTCCCTGACATTTGCCAGGATAAACGTGATAAAACTACTTTCCCAGCTCGCTTAGTTGACTTCACCGCGGAAGTGTTTAAGTCTAACGCGGAAGAGTGCTCGTGCATGCAGATCGGCTTACTGCAATGTTTACATAATTGAAGCCTTCGCACGTTCATTATACCTGATATCAATCTCGTCGTTATTCAGAGGTCGTTTTCCTTTTTTATTAATTTCCCATTTTGAGGCAAGTTTGTGAATTTAATTTGCACAATCACAAGTTTCTGTCTGTTTCTATCATAATTACCTTATAGTGCTTCATTATGTTTACCGTCGACTTTTTCATTTTATTCTCTCTGATTACTTCCGAATTTTTCTTTCGGACTTTGCACAAAATCATAAGTGCGTGAAGGTCCTTTTCATTTTCACGTAGGCCTGTTCGACTGTTCGGTCCACGTTTTTCGCTATGCATGGTTTGTTTTGTTTACGGCAATGAAGTTTTGGTTTTGGACTTGCGACAATGCTACAGAGACATCTTTTAACTCTGTAAGCACGTGAAGGTCCGGTTCATGTTTATGTAGGCCTGTTCGGTCCACGTTTTCGCTAGAAATAGTTTGTTTACTGCAATGGTCGTGCACTGCTCGAAGGTCATGGCCGGCGCGGCCGGCGCCTGCTCGTGGCGTTCACGTTGACGCGACGTGTGCGTCCGCTATTGGTCGCCAAACGGTCATATCTCTACACACTACAGGTATGCAACTTGTTGATATGCTTGCAACCGAACGTTTACAATTTTATGCGCTGACTATATTTTCAAAATTAATCAATTCTGTTTACAACAGTTACATCTTTTATTTTAACTTTAGAAATGCGACGTTAAAATAAAAGGGTAATAAAAGCTCAGCTAAAAATATCATGGATAGTTTTATCATAATGTCACCGAAAATTTAATCTATGCAGTCTGCTTCAAGGAAGTCTTTAAAAGGTTGTAAATCTGTTCTATCATTGATTAAAACTAGTTGACATTTACCGCCTTATAAATGTCACACTTGACTTTTAAAGGCGTCAAATACTTATCATTTACCATGAATTTTATCTACAAGTTCTTCTACGTTATCTTAAGTTGCCCCATGATCTTTTCTTTACTCGACTTGGCAAAGAATAGTTATGCAAATACTTTCTCGGTTTGTCGTTCCTTTCACGGTGACACAACAAGTGCTTTTGTCAGCAAGGTCGTCAGATGTCCTTGCTCCACTATGTGAGGCTTAGTTTATCTTCAGACTTCTACTCATCCTCATGAGAGACTTGTTGCTTCATTTCTTATTGGAGGCCGCTGATTAAAAGAGCTATGACGTCACTTTAAAAGGCTACTAAAGTCAACTTCTTTCTTTGCCATTACAATTCAATATTTTACGATAAGAATATTTCCAATAAAAATATGTACTTGCATAATCGTGTGCCTAATCTCACATACCGTTCCGCCAATTATGTACGCCATCATTATCGAATGATTTATGTAGCAACGGCTCTGACTATTTTTCATCACTGGTTAAATTAATATCTTGCTGTCTTCACAAATGCTTTTCAAACGATGATTGGTGAAATTGGATGTAATATATTAGAGCTCTGTAAGTGCTAGATAATCTTACTGCTTTTAAAATTCCTTATTCATAGCCCGCTCGACTTTCTCTATTATTTACGACTTTTCATAATAATTCTCGTATCCATATCTCAGTTTTCTCATAAAATATTGGCCTACTTATCGATGTGTTCGTTTTCAAGCAATATTGGCACATCGTAGTTCCAAGTTGAAGAATGACTCCCAATCAAAGCATTCCTTTTACAAATGTACCAGGAATATGTAATAAGTTCTTCTGAAAAAAAATAAATTTCCATACTAAATTTCGAACAACCATTTTGGATTCGCAATTTGCAATAGATGGATATTTGAGATTTCGTAATACTTCGCATTTGAGAAAATACGGAATAGATTTCCTATCATAATTGTTTGGTACGTTTACTACCTGGTACCAGGAGATTATAAACCCAAAGGAATTGTCCAGTAATTTTCTATTGCTCAATAAAGCATGGATAATGGCTTCACGGTTGACATGCGGCCCGTTAAAACGAGATTTCTCGCCTCGAGCCCTCAAAGACCTGCAAATAATACTTTATTGAATTGATAGGATCTTGTCACCCGACGGGGGCTGTAAAATGAAAATCGTAATGTCCAGTTGTAATAGTCGATAAATCTCGCTTGCTTGGTTCACTTCCATTGCGTGGTTTCTAACTAGACCTTGTTGTGATTGCCCTCTATCTTGCTATTCTATCGAGTACCTTGTAAGGGCTATAACTTGTTGAATGTTGACTCCCACTTGAGTTGCAATTATGTTTACATGCTTCGTTTTCTTATTGAGATATTTTCTACTTAACTTTGTTAACTCGAATTTTTTTACTACAGTTAAGAATTCACTGATTGCCATTTTCAATCAAAGCAAGTGCAATATGACATGTGGCAAGAAATGCATCTGTTCAAATTGCTTCTTGCGTATTTAATAATATCAAATCTCTATTATATGTTATTACTTTTGCGTAACTTTCTAATACTTCTAACCTTTCCTTTCACATAAATACTAAAAACTTATTAAGTCGATGACTTCGCGAAGATTAATGAATTAATTCAATTGCCTTATTTATATTAGCTTTATTACTCTACATATATTACCTTTCTAATTGCACATATGACATATTTACAGTTCTTAATCGTTATTATAGATTCATTTACTTTAGTTATGTATCTGTTATGTGCATATGAAGTGCTGTCTATAAATATGAAATTGCCATATGTATAGCTTATGTTATCCTCAGACAGTTCACAGACACAAACAATCTTCAAGGTTATTTTTTCATCGTTGAAGTTTGCAAAAAGTGTTTGTTTGTCTTCAGCTCAGCTGACTTCAAAAAAGTCGGTATTCCCACACTTTATACACAAGTGCAGGCAGACAGTGCAGATTATTATTACTCTTCCTATTGTTGCTTAGGTTCTTATACTTGTTTCATGGAAATTATTTGATAACAAGGTGACTGTGAAACAATTTTTTTACCATACCGAGTCTGGCTTCTCTTGCATGTAGTTCCTTATTATTATGTCTAGCTATAATGCTTGTTGCGTTAATGTAAGTTTCTACTTTTGTGTAGTTAAAAAGCTTTTAGCCTGAAAAGTTCGGGTCGAAACTGTTAAAGTCTTAACGAAATGGTATTTTAAAAGCGTCATATTTGCTACGATGCCTTGACAGTCTAATCCTCTTAGCGCTTGTACGATTTCTATCTTTATTACTGTAGTTTGCTTTCAACTTATATTTATTAGGCGCATCTTCATCTATCGCTACCATTTCATAATTTTCTGAAGCAGTCACTTCATCAACATTATCGATTCTACCATAACCTGTCAATCACATCCATTCTGCCTTGTCTGCTATTATAAAATTCCTTCCAAACACAGATGTTTTCTTAATAGTTTATTTCGTCATAGCCTCACCTGAATCGTGCAGTCTCACAAATGTTATTGGCCGTTCAATGAAAGGCCCAATCAAAAAGAATGAATCAATTTGCTCATCCGTCTAAGTCGTGTGTGTGTTTCGGAAGGTTATTATATTCATGACTTCTGTCTGTTGATTACTCTGTGGCTTACTGTTTGTGGTTTTAGTATTAAAGAGGTACGCTTTGTTTACCCTCTTGAAAAAAAAAATTGTTATTATCCTTTTTTACGTCTGGTATATAAGTGCTTAGTTAAATTGAGCTCAAACGCTAATGCACTTATTGGTGAAACCTCTATTGTAAAGTCAAAATGGAAAGCCTATTAGGCTTCCAGTCCTGACAAACCCAAACATGGTTATTTCGTCCACTAATTGGATCAAATTTGCAGAAAATCTATAATGAAGGTTATGTATATTTCCTTCGAAATATTTTTGTGTTGATTATAACTAGGTAATGCTTTTTCCCAAATTGCCATTAAGTAAATAGTTGTATGCAAGTAAGAGGCTTTAAGGCATTAAAATTTATTCTATTATAGACCATGGTCACATTTTATACTTTGAGTAAATTAGAGAAATCCTGTTGGAGGATGCTCACGTTTGGCCTGACTCATCACCACTGGAGTCGTGATTGGAAGATCAACCTTGGCCCACTCGCCACCAACATTCATTACGACTTTGTGATGTTTCCTTAACAATCTTTAGACTAGCAATGGCATTTCAGATTAGCTATTTGATAAATACCACCGGCAAACTAAAATGCACAGAGACAAAAATTTTAAAACCCCCTAGACTAGACCGTATCAGGAACTCATAAATTCGGACACAGCATGTCAATCGAAACGCCAGTATCTAGGTACTGCGAACGTAAACCAAACCACAGCTAAACTAACCATGCACCGCCTAAACCCTGGCTAGTATCTAAAATCCTAGGTCATAAGAGTGCATTTTGCTTGATTTTCCGTTTCGTCAGCTGCAAAATGAGTTGACAGTAATGTGAGCTGGAGAGTGGTGACAAACGCACTCTGTGGCGCAAAGGAATTTGATATCACAGGAATTTACCTCTTTCTGATACATTCCGTTGTTAGTTTTAATAACTTTATTAATGGCAACTTTATTGTTTTCTATCTGTTTTATTGCATCAATAATGTATTTATTTTCTTTTATGTTATCTATGTTTTGATTTTCAACGTCTCGTTTCTCATGCATGACCTTAGCTTCACCGCTATTCGCGGATATTTGGTTAACTAATATTGCTTATGCCTAGCAAACAACACATAACGGTCCACTGAATGTATCAACTGGGGCATGTCGACTAAATCATAACTGAACTGTTCGATTCTTAGAACAAAATCATTGTTGCAAAACAGCGTTTCTAGGCGAAGAGTATTTTTAAAGCTGCTCTACTATTTTTCTTTTAGGACAAGATAACCAGCAATATTACCGGGAGATGAGAAGTACCATCATCATGTCATGCGTTTTTTAAACTTTATGCTTTATGCCATGGTTCGTAAAGTAACTTAAGATTATCTGCTTGGATGCCCACTTCACCATAAAAAACGTTAGCTTCGGCATTTGTATTCGTGTCCAGCAATATCTTTTGATCAGTGAAATCGGCAACGTAATGTTCCAACTCATTAATTTAAGGATTCCAAAAAACTTGGAAAGTTTGTTGTACATACACGATCGTGTTTTAATTGATCGAGGAAGCAGCAGCGAGTGTTTTTGCTGACCTTAATATTCGTGTTGCAATAGCTAATCGGCCAGCAAGCTCGATAGATTTAGTGCACGCAACTGGCTGTTCTAACTACCAATGCATCATCAAAATTGTTATTACCTTTGTTATCTACTTCATCAGCGTTTGATACCACGTGATTTATGAAAACGCTTCTAACAACATGATGTCTATTGCATGTTACTGCCGTGTTAGACGCACAAATACCAGGGCGACATTAACGTCCAGCTGTTACAAGCAAGTAGGCGCCGCTGACCGCATTCTTCACCACGACGGCGATGCACTAGAAGTAGAGCGAGCATCCGCTCAGTCTACGAGATTTGCAATACTACACCTCTCGCTACCCTCTCGAACCCTGGTACATTCAGAGTAACTAGACTGGAATACGTTTTGTTCAAATGTGAATTTCGCAATACAAACTCTGTCCGAAGAAACAATGGGCAACTCGACTCATAAATGGAAGTAACGAGCACATTGATATCTAAACCTAGTTACATAATCTCAAAGCATGTAGGTGAAGCCAATGCGGGCCATAGCGATATTATAAAAAAGTAGGTTTGATATAATTTTGTTACTTATGTATGAGCATGAGGCTTAGGTAACTGATAATTCAATTATTTTTTCATTTGGATTGTCATTGTTTCCATCCCTCCATCGTGGAAATTAACCATAAATCCCAAATCGTACTTTACGTGTGGAGAATCTGTAATGACTTCATTACGTCGTGTTGAAAAGAATTCCAAAAGGAGATTTTATGGATATCCTTATATTCGCATAATGATACTCTTCAGTTGATTGAGTTATGCGACTTAACGATTCCTTTGTGTTTAATATAATCTTCGATTCTTGCAAGTCACCGCCATAAATAAGATCTGATTCACCACATTTGTTTTATCTCCTTTAATCCTTGCTCCTTGGTAAGTTGAAATCACGCGACATATCTGCAAGAGGGCATGTCAGATCTTTATTGCAAAAGGAATTCAGAATTCTGTGTCATTATGCAGATAATGTTCAGGAAAATTGTCGTCTGTGCGTGTTATGCGATGCCACTTGTCTGAAATTGATGAAATCTCACACTGGACAATTTTGTCTTAATAGAAACGTGACGCAATGCGATCTCATGTGATGTGATAAATCAATTTATTAAAGTCCGCAGCCGAGCTTCACTTTATTTGCCATCAAACAATTTGGGTTCCAGAAGCGTCTTACGTCACCTTTTACATAAAATTTGAGGGTATTGAACTTAAAGAGTTTCCTCATACATCCGCCCACCAATGACTATCAATGTCAATCCTTTAGGCAAAGATTTTCTTCTAGTAGCAGGCATTTACACCAGGAAACTATACCTTAAATTGATGCAAGTCTGTTCTGGATCATCCCGACCACTTGAACAGATAAAGGAAGTATTCCCGATTGCAAGCAGGCAAAAGCTTTGGGATTGAGTTCAGTGCACTCCACTTTGAATGCATTTATTTTCTTAGATAACTGCATTGAATGACAGATGACGTTGATGAATCACGAATAGCAATAACAAACGTGAGTTCTACAGGTGTTTGTTTACTTACTGAAAGGATTACCGTCTATTCGCTATGCTGTCTTGATACATTGTTTTCTTCGATTGAAGTTTCTGTTGAGTTTATTTCGTCCTCTAGATCTATTGTTGCCAAGGTTTTATCGTCCAAATGTCTGACCTTGTTAGTCCAGCCTGTTTTTCCAGTCTGTTTAAAAGATAGCACCAATGTTTTTTCTCGTTTATATTCAGCCTCTAACCTACTTCTCTTATTACATTTTTTTTGTACTTTTTTAATTTTCACACAGACCTGTTTGGACATTGTTATACACACTTGTATCACCAAACGATAGAACAAAACCACACGCTGAAATGTTAAAACATTTTGGAAACAGCACCATATTATTACTGACGTCAATATAAACATTTGGCTAAAATTATACGCTTTTGTACTGTTTCGGCAATGTCAAATCATTATTATGTACGATTTTCATTTGTACTCATCATATTACGCCCTTGAAATTACTTCCTGGTACTTAGGTACCTACTTTGTTTTAGATTACTAGCAACTGTGTAGTTTTGTCTTTTTAATTGTCTTTTTCTTACAAGGTTAAAAAGTCTCGAAGTGAGATTCTCCAAAGCGCATTTAAATAAAGATAATGACTTATAAAAAAAGTGTGCTTCCTGTAGGGTTATTTTTTTGTTTTTTAAAGCTATAACAGCTGTTACATTGGCCTCAATTCACGCCGTCCAGTTACTCATTCTAATTCTTAGTAGCGCTGTCACTTTCTTAACTTTGACATAAGAACAGGATAGCAAACAAATACGTGAGTTTGACATTTCTTATCTGACATAAGACTGCTTAAATTAAGTAAAATTAGTGAGCACGCTCTATGGTCATTCCTTATTTAAAGCGCCGTACGTCAAATTTAGAATGTCAAAGTCACGTGTTTGTTTGCTATCCTGTTCTTATGTCAAATTTAAGAAAGTGACAGCGCTACTAAGAATTAGAATTAGTAATAGTGCGTCCTGAATTAGCACCATTGTCATCAATAACTCAAGTACATACCTCCTTCTATTACAATACCATATACATTATTATTCTGTTACACATTTTAATGAAATGTGTTTATTGTGTTTATTTTGCAAGTACATAGTTCCAACCAACAATGTTGTTTCGTGTCACATTATGTCACATGTATAAGCATGTGCTTGACTGTCTCTATCTATTTTCTCATATTATTTATCACGTGTAATCAAATCCGCTTACTATGTTTTTTGTCCTTTTGACTGTATTAAAGTAAATACGTTCAAGAATCGTTACTTGTTGAAAATCTATAGAGT
Source organism: Scrobipalpa atriplicella (assembly GCA_029255725.1). Taxonomy (NCBI): domain Eukaryota; kingdom Metazoa; phylum Arthropoda; class Insecta; order Lepidoptera; family Gelechiidae; genus Scrobipalpa; species Scrobipalpa atriplicella. The sequence goes on along the minus strand of JARACY010001622.1, from coordinate 10,795 downwards.
TGGAAGCCATCTTTGATTTTCATATCTTCTTTTTCAATATTTTTTCTATTTATACATGTTCAGTATTATGTATGTGTCACAGTTGCTATTGCTATGCTAGTGTCACGAAGTCGCAGACCGGGTCATGTTTATCAGTTCGCTACTATTTGTGGTCGCGATAACCCCGATAATGACAAACGAAATGTAACCCAAAGCTGTGGTTGATAAGGCTGATTTGACATTGCCAACAGTACGAGCGTCGATTTGGATTACCACATTTACTGATTTGTGAATGCGTTTCTGTGTAGTTATTGGAGCAGCTTGATATGAAAGTTTAGTATGAGCAATGGTTTACTTAGGACCGTTTATTTCACTTCTTTCGACTCAGGCTTCCGTATATTTACACAGACAATCAATAAATGTTCAGACTGGTTTACCAAATGTGATGTTAGTTCAATTCTGATTCTGACCAATTACATCTTAGCATTTATTGACAGCTGTCAACGACGTGATATCGACCAAGTTAGCATCATCTGGTAATCCTAAGTCTGGACATCATTCGCTATCAGTAAATGTTTCAAGTTCTGTTTTGACCGAACCCTCCTCTCAACAGATAACTGTGTGTCTCAACGCTGTGCAAATGTGATTTTATACAAGTGTACGTTTAACTCTATTTATTTAGTTTAAACATATATTTATGAACAACATGGAACGCTACAAAGAACGATGTAACGTGACGTGCTTCCTATGGTGTGATTTCAAAGTCTGATTTAGACTGGGCTAAGTTAGTGTTTAGTGTTTGTGAGTATGTTGATAAACACGTTTTTGGACACGGAGGATTTCGTGCACCTGTACTATGAGGAGGAGCCAGGGTCTGTGGGGAGTCAGGGCTGTGGTGCTGGTGCAAGGATGGCTTCCAAGTTGCCCCAGCGGCCTCCTTCGCCTTCTCCCATGTATAGTCAAGTGAGTATTAGTTGTAATCATTTTAGCCTAAGTTAGTCGTAAGTCCGATGGTGCAGTGGATAGGGCCGCTGCCGCCTGTGCAGGAGGTCATGTTTTCAATCCCACCACGTAACTACCAAATGTGTTTTCTGGTTTCCGAATTTCATATGTACGTTTATTCGGAGCTTTTATGGTGAACACATCATCGTGAGGAAACCTGCACACGCCTACAAAGAAATTCAGAGGTTGTGTGTTAGTTAGAATGTATTTTTCATTTGCATAAATTCATCATTGCGCCGGGGCAAATGACCCATAAGAAAAAAGAACAAAATCAACATCAAAACAAAAATTAAAGGTTCAACAAAAAACGTATTCCTTTATTTATTTACCGTTATACTATACTTACTTGGTAATTTAACGACCCATACGTAAAAGAGCAGTGGTTAGGCTAATCCTTACAGTGTACAAAGTTTCCTTATTGGCCTTCATAACTCAGCAGGAGTTACGAAGATCCTCCATATAGCTGTTTCCATCCTCCTTAAGCGCAGCTTACCCTCAATATTGTTTCACTTCTATCCGAGGTATGAAGCTTATGTATCCCTGGTACGTAACGTCTCCCAAGCGAGAGTTAAGCTTGTTCCAAAATCTAGCACAAGGTCTAGGAAGTAGGAAGTAACCAATAAGGATCGCGCAAACGGATTTTGGGTCTGCTTTGTATTATACGTCTACTCTTTTGTAAAAATGGAAAAAATAACGGATTAGGACACAGAGTTTTTTTGGAAACAGTGCGCAAACTGAAAAGGGTTGCTCAGAAAACGAAACTAAACAATTAACACAAAAAAATCCTATACCGAAAAGTAAAAAAAAAACGTAGCGTATTACGCCTATAATAACTACAAAATGAACTAGCGTTGTATGTAGTTTCTCTAAATGGTTTCCAGTGCATCCTTCACCTTGCGTCGCAGTAAATTGCAGTGAGCTCGCGTTCATTCAGTGCGGAAGGATGAGTCCCTACTTCTGTTTCTCACTCATATCCCACTTTATTTTCATGAACTGCACGAACTAGCTCATACATAAGATGCACGGCATACTTCATCTGGTTGTCACACTCCTTACATCCCAGATCCCAGCCCAGTAAACTGCACACTGCACTTGGCTGAACACGCTATAATACGAAATGCCTCCAAAAAATCCACTCTACGACGGCCAAGTCACATGAAACCTCATTGAAAAACTTAGAATTACTTTAATAAACCCTAGACTTGGCATGCTTTTTAGATATCACTGTTTTTTTGTGCCATCATGAACTGGCGTCCATTTTCATATTTATGTTTTTGGTGGGATCACCTTACGACAGAGACATATTTCTACTACCAGTCTAGGACCAATATAACGGAAACAAAGTGAATACTACACACTTATCCTTCACCTTGTGTCGCAGTAAATTGCAGTGTGGCTAGTTAATTCAGTACGGAAACATGAGTGGTACTTACTACTACTGAAACTCACTCCCATCTCATCTAATTTTGGTTGTAAAGTCGAGGATGTTTAAAAGTTTTTTTTTTTTATGTGTGTAGTGTATTTTTGACGAAGATGTAACAGCCATTGAGGATTCTAGTATCTTTCCAGCTGGAAACATACTAAAATCATCAGCTATAAAAATCAAACCTGTCAAAGCGCAGCTATAATCTTAATCAATATTCTCCTACTCTGCCGTAATCATAATCGATCAAGTTAATCTCGTTTATCCGTCAATTAAGCGAATCCCACGCACCAATTTGAGTAATTGTTTCGATCAAACAATAAGTGAAAATAGTTTAATAAAAGAAGGTTGTTTGTACACACACACACACATACAGACTAAAAATATGATGCTATTTTTTTTCTAATAGTTTTTCAGGCTAAGGAGGGTAATGAATTTGAATGTGGATGGATATATTGGGAGAGGACGACCAAAGAAAAGAAAGGTAGACTGCGTGAAAGATGATATGTCTAAAACAGGTGTGAGTGTTGAACTGACGGCTGACAGGGATGAATGGAAGAAGAAAACGTACTGCGTCCCAAAATAAATGGGATAAGGGCAAGCAAATGATGATGCTTCTAATCTAAACTGATGCAGGCCGCATATAAACTTAATAGATTATCATCCAAGTAGATTATAGATAGAGATCTAGTAATCATGTATGTCGAGATCAAGTAACCATAGTAACCCAGTTTAATCGTTTTCGTATTTAATAAATATCAATTGAGTCAATTATTGCTGATGAAACTAATCAGATCGATTGATTGCGATGCATTGAAAAAGGTAGGGGGTTGGAGTACGCGTAGGGGGTTCGCTACGCATTAATAATTTAGTAAAGGAAGGGTCATGTTTAGTATTCATAACGAATGTGAGACCTAAATAGGTAAATGTTCCTGTTCTCAATTTTCTTTGTCAGCCTAGAACCCTCGACGAATCCCTTTACTGTCTGCAGTGAGAAGATATAGCGGATCAATTTGAAATATTCAAAGAGCCTAATTTAAAACAAGTCATTAATGGATGCAGTGGTGGGCATGCATTAACGGTACATTAAATGAGGGTTCAAAGTTAGACGGGTTCACTTTGAGGAACTAGTGATGTGTTTAGACATAACTGTGTAACATGTTAAGTAACAGGTATGCTAATATCGAGCGATCATTTATTTATTTATTTTATTATATTATCATAGATGATGCTATGTGTTTACGTTCTACGATGTGGTTGATTTGATACACACTGCCAAACCAGAAACTTTATTTTGGGTTTCTTATCAAAATATAGTAATTCAACTCCTTATCAACTCCCATAATAGGAGTTAGGTTTGATACACTAGTGTAGCGTTTTCATACATTTCATTTTCAAATTTAGTCAATTTGTGTTAACAAAATCGGAGAAGAAAAATCTCGACCGTGAAATTCAAAGCTGTTCAGTTTAATTCCAAACATGTTCTTTATTGAGTTTCCAGTCATCATCATAACAAATGCCACGGCAAATACTGTTATCATAACAGCTGATACAAAATAACAGGTATTTTATAAACAGTTACCATTCACCCCTATGTTTACTTCTGATGAGTCACTGTCGCGGTTCGTTTCGTATTGAGTGAACACAGCTGCTCGGTTTTTAAACTTGGTTCCATTTGTTTTGACTGCCTCCGTGGTCTAGTGGGGCGCAAATCAAGGGTTTGATTCCCACGTGGGGAACAAGAAAAATTAGAAAAAATAGAAAATGCAGTATAAATCGCCTGATTGTCTGTTATGATAGAAAATTCCGTGGTTCGGACGGCACGTTAAGCCGTAGCCGTAGGTCTCGGTCGGTATTTTTGATAGTTCGTCGTTACCTACACAACAGTCACAAACCATATTATCAGAGTCCTTGGACGACTCATCACTTTGTTTTGACTGCGGATGATATATTAATATACATAAAAATAACAGTTCCGGATTGCAGTGTGACTGCGTGATAATGATAAATAAATAAATAATTTTATTTTTTGATCCTGTACTGTAATTAAGTTTGCTTTTATTTGCTGCTTCATAATTTCTTCTGGTTCTTCGATAATAATTTTTATTATTTTCGTAACTCAGTTATTAAAAACTAAAATAGTAGTAAAGTCTATTATTTCTAAGGATAGGAAGGCAGGCTTACAAATAATTAAATTAATGACCGACTTCTTGCTAAACGTTACCCATCACTGCTGAAGAAACTTAATTCTAAACTTTGGGTACGACGTTTACTATTGTATATTTTGTGTCTTAGGTATGGCTCAGTTTTCAAAGAACACTAAAGTATAGCATTATAAATAGTAAAGTATTCAAAAAATTAACACAAAAGTCATTATGTAAAAAACAATGTCTTCGAAATAACCTCAATAACGACCAAGCTCAAGACAAATAATATTTTCAAGATAAGAAGACATTGATACTACATCTCAAATTCACGTGGAGGTATTGCGTTCCAAATGGAATGATAAAAAAAAAACTATAGAATAGAAAGTGCTATTTTCAAAGTGATTATAAAATGTAACATGTATGAATGTCTTCCATGCTGCACTGAAAGTGAAAGAAAAAGATAAGAGTGTGCCAGCTGCATCTCCTCCCGGGCATGCTGTAAAAACCAGCTAAGGGATTCGAGGGTACAGTATATTGTAATTTAGGTGATGGGCTGACAACCTGTCACTATTGAATTCAAAGCTAGTCAGACGTGGCGGAACGACCTTTTTTTTGTGTCGTTGACGCTCTACCTATCCCATTAGGGATAAAGATATGTATGAATGAGATTGTGTATGACTATAATTATCAAAATACATGACACATTGAAACGGCTTCCACATGTGCTACTTAATCATAAGTCGTATCATAACATTACGTAACTCAGGTCAATGAATGACTTGATATTTCTACTTAACAAGTCTTTGTCTTCCAAGTTAATTCCGACTTACAAGTCCATTCCAAAATGAACTCTAAAGCCAATGTTTAAGGTGCTATAGTTTTTGAAACTATAGTTGTATTGTATTCTTGTCACGATGATCTACCGGAAGTAGAAGCACTGTATGGACAATAGATCGAGATATGTTAATAACCTAGGTTTCGGTTTCGTCTACGTTTCGTTTCTATTAATTCAACGCTTTAATTTAAAATCGACCATTTTAGTGATTAACCAGCGAAGTATACCATCTAATGGTTCATTGTGATCAACAGGTGTTGTTCGAGTTTTGAATGAATAATGCTTTGTGGGATAGCAGATGTTACCATTATTCACTAGTCGGAAATGCTTGTCTGTCTTTTTTGTAGCTTTATAAAAATAACACACACAACATTGCAATGGGTATCAAAATCTTTATAGCCCTGAAACATTACAATCAAGTTTAGTTTCAATGACAATCATCAAGTAACAGCTCATGTTTATAAACATAATACCAAAACATACCATCAAACAATTACTCATTAATTGTGTCAGCAGTGTAGGTAGTACCAACAAGTGATCCATTGACTAGTGCCGACCTTTGGATCCCACCAGACGGCCTCGATACCGCCCTATGAATGATGAAAGCCATCATTGAGGAATTGTCACTTCCATTCATGCTATGCTGGTATTGTAGAACAAATATCGCGTTACTGTAACATAATGCTTTGGGTTTGTATCATCATGCTTATTATTTCCTAGTATTTTGACGGTGTCTGTTTTTATTTTATATTCCATGGGTTAAAAAGCATCATTATGTCTCAATGCAACGTAAATTCCACATCAAACATTTTCAACCACTTCCTTCGCCATGTGTTTTAGTGCTAAACCTTGTTTCGTTGATCGGTCTGGTTATAAAACCTATTTGGAAACACCGGATATTAGTGAATGCCCACATTGGCCCACATGGTGGCCTCAATTCTATCTCCTACGCACATCGCCGTGAGTCATCCGTTACTGAATGGAGGGCTTGCCCCTGTATCTTTTCCGCCATTGGCTAATAGTTTGACTGCACTGATAACCACCTTGTGTTGTGTGTGTCCCTTTTTGTCAATGAACAATTTATTGTAGACCAAAGTTGTCATAAAAACTTCATCGCGCAAGATGGGAAGAAGAAATTGTAAGTGCGCAACGAAAGAGATACTTAATGCTAAGACAAAAGTCTAGTCTAGGGGCGCATCTTAGCCCTTAACTTAAGGCGTTGCTTTGCATCCTTGTTTTCCCGCAAGCTTTTGTTTCCTTAGTATTTGTGACCAGTGACCATTTCATTTCCCACGTTTTTATAATTAGTTTGTAAATGACCGCAAATGTCTCACTTCCCCCACACATAATTTGCAAAGACACCAACAAAAGATCCAGCTCTTCCAACTTAATTTCACCAAACAATGCCTTATTAACTTAAGCGCTCTTTTGAATGGTGTTATTAACTTGTTTTCGGTGAGATTGTTCTCATGGACTTGCTTTATTAAGTTCCAAAGAAACTTTCAATTTCTCTTCACTTGAATAACAATTTCGTAGAAGATCTACACTACACATCTGTTCTGTGTTCCTAGTATAGTACTAACGGGAATTTTATTTTCTCTTCAAGGGGTAACCTGCGCAATTTCACCTTCATGCTTTGTTTGTAGCTAATGTCTTTGTTATAACGAACCGTTACTGTTGCCATTATGAACTCGTCAAGTGGTAGAAACCCTCAAAAACTTACCTAAATGGATTTTAAAAGGACTTGAGTAATCATACACAATTTCGTGAAGAAGAATCCATTTACATAATTGACAAGCTTTTAAAAATACCCAAACCACTTGTGGAGACCAGAGTCATCAAATTAATGGAATATTTCTATGCTTATCTTCGACAAACTTTAACTCCTTTGATAAAGTACAAAATCCAACGCCTAAATAAACATATAAGTTGGTATTCGTGAAGCGTTTCTAGCATCTTCGCGCCTCTTTTTTTCTGTTTACCAATTGGTCTTTAGGTGAACGACCGGCTGTTACACCATCAATATGAATTGTTAGCTGTGTAGATGAAAGCGTACATGTAGTGGTGGTATTTTCGAAATGGTTGGTTAGTCGTTGGTGCTAGGCGCCCACCCGCACGAATTTTGACGACTCCGTTTAATGATTGCCAGTTTGCGTTTTAGTACCTCGACTGTGTACTGAAGCAAGCTCTGTTTGTTTACTTTTGACTTTATGTTCTTCAACACGAGTATTAAACTTTGACTACTTTGCATCTACTGTGTCAGTTTTAGCAGTTCTATATTTTACTTGCTTTAAAGGAAGTATGCTTCTTATTTGAAATAGCGTAACGGTAAATTCAGAGTTTAAATTAACGTTTCAACTCTATTATGTTGTAGACTCGACGTTGATACATCTCAGCAAAAACGCTCTAGTTTAAATTACATTTCATTGTACTTCATAAAACAGTTTTTGTAGTGCTTTTTTGGTACTGTTAAGCTTTTTTGGTGTGCAAAAGTTGCTTGGCCGGCGGGGTGAATGTGCTTAAAAGTCGTGGGCGCACCCACGCGCTTATTTATCGTTGACAAACCTCATTAGGACATAATATGGTGTGGTTAGTTATTATGACACAGAATAACGACTATGCTTCATAACGTTTATGCGAGCCTGGTACTCGGTGAGCTGGGTAGTTTCGTAAGCGCGAATTTTAGCAAAGTATAGGAAACAATGTAATTTTTTTTGTTCAAGTAAGCGATTCAAAAGCTACTCCTCTTGTGGATTCCTCACTGCTGACTCCTTAATGGCCTGTCTCCTCGGAATCCGGCCTCTAGATCGTTTCCCTCTACCTTCCCTGTCACTATCAACTACCATTAAAGCTACCAAACCAATCTAAATATTAACCGAAACTGTAGCTCAATGAATTGAAACACTAGAGTGATTCATAACCGTTTAAGTGTAGGCATTGTTTGGTGAAATTAAGTTGGAAGAGCTGGATCTTTTGTTGGTGTCTTTGCAAATTATGTGTGGGGGAAGTGAGACATTTGCGGTCATTTACAAACTAATTATAAAAACGTGGGAAATGAAATGGTCACTGGTCACAAATACTAAGGAAACAAAAGCTTGCGGGAAAACAAGGATGCAAAGCAACGCCTTAAGTTAAGGGCTAAGATGCGCCCCTAGACTAGACTTTTGTCTTAGCATTAAGTATCTCTTTCGTTGCGCACTTACAATTTCTTCTTCCCATCTTGCGCGATGAAGTTTTTATGACAACTTTGGTCTACAATAAATTGTTCATTGACAAAAAGGGACACACACAACACAAGGTGGTTATCAGTGCAGTCAAACTATTAGCCAATGGCGGAAAAGATACAGGGGCAAGCCCTCCATTCAGTAACGGATGACTCACGGCGATGTGCGTAGGAGATAGAATTGAGGCCACCATGTGGGCCAATGTGGGCATTCACTAATATCCGGTGTTTCCAAATAGGTTTTATAACCAGACCGATCAACGAAACAAGGTTTAGCACTAAAACACATGGCGAAGGAAGTGGTTGAAAATGTTTGATGTGGAATTTACGTTGCATTGAGACATAATGATGCTTTTTAACCCATGGAATATAAAATAAAAACAGACACCGTCAAAATACTAGGAAATAATAAGCATGATGATACAAACCCAAAGCATTATGTTACAGTAACGCGATATTTGTTCTACAATACCAGCATAGCATGAATGGAAGTGACAATTCCTCAATGATGGCTTTCATCATTCATAGGGCGGTATCGAGGCCGTCTGGTGGGATCCAAAGGTCGGCACTAGTCAATGGATCACTTGTTGGTACTACCTACACTGCTGACACAATTAATGAGTAATTGTTTGATGGTATGTTTTGGTATTATGTTTATAAACATGAGCTGTTACTTGATGATTGTCATTGAAACTAAACTTGATTGTAATGTTTCAGGGCTATAAAGATTTTGATACCCATTGCAATGTTGTGTGTGTTATTTTTATAAAGCTACAAAAAAGACAGACAAGCATTTCCGACTAGTGAATAATGGTAACATCTGCTATCCCACAAAGCATTATTCATTCAAAACTCGAACAACACCTGTTGATCACAATGAACCATTAGATGGTATACTTCGCTGGTTAATCACTAAAATGGTCGATTTAAATTAAAGCGTTGAATTAATAGAAACGAAACGTAGACGAAACCGAAACCTAGGTTATTAACATATCTCGATCTATTGTCCATACAGTGCTTCTACTTCCGGTAGATCATCGTGACAAGAATACAATACAACTATAGTTTCAAAAACTATAGCACCTTAAACATTGGCTTTAGAGTTCATTTTGGAATGGACTTGTAAGTCGGAATTAACTTGGAAGACAAAGACTTGTTAAGTAGAAATATCAAGTCATTCATTGACCTGAGTTACGTAATGTTATGATACGACTTATGATTAAGTAGCACATGTGGAAGCCGTTTCAATGTGTCATGTATTTTGATAATTATAGTCATACACAATCTCATTCATACATATCTTTATCCCTAATGGGATAGGTAGAGCGTCAACGACACAAAAAAAAGGTCGTTCCGCCACGTCTGACTAGCTTTGAATTCAATAGTGACAGGTTGTCAGCCCATCACCTAAATTACAATATACTGTACCCTCGAATCCCTTAGCTGGTTTTTACAGCATGCCCGGGAGGAGATGCAGCTGGCACACTCTTATCTTTTTCTTTCACTTTCAGTGCAGCATGGAAGACATTCATACATGTTACATTTTATAATCACTTTGAAAATAGCACTTTCTATTCTATAGTTTTTTTTTTATCATTCCATTTGGAACGCAATACCTCCACGTGAATTTGAGATGTAGTATCAATGTCTTCTTATCTTGAAAATATTATTTGTCTTGAGCTTGGTCGTTATTGAGGTTATTTCGAAGACATTGTTTTTTACATAATGACTTTTGTGTTAATTTTTTGAATACTTTACTATTTATAATGCTATACTTTAGTGTTCTTTGAAAACTGAGCCATACCTAAGACACAAAATATACAATAGTAAACGTCGTACCCAAAGTTTAGAATTAAGTTTCTTCAGCAGTGATGGGTAACGTTTAGCAAGAAGTCGGTCATTAATTTAATTATTTGTAAGCCTGCCTTCCTATCCTTAGAAATAATAGACTTTACTACTATTTTAGTTTTTAATAACTGAGTTACGAAAATAATAAAAATTATTATCGAAGAACCAGAAGAAATTATGAAGCAGCAAATAAAAGCAAACTTAATTACAGTACAGGATCAAAAAATAAAATTATTTATTTATTTATCATTATCACGCAGTCACACTGCAATCCGGAACTGTTATTTTTATGTATATTAATATATCATCCGCAGTCACAAACCAAGTGATGGTAGTCA
>JARACY010001621.1:0-54879 GCA_029255725.1 Scrobipalpa atriplicella | reverse complement strand
TACTTAGACCGTGATAATGACCAACTTTTTCTTTGGATTTTTTGTGTCCTAAACTAGTCCTATGTGAGAAGCCAATCAGCTATAGGTATAATGTTGATGATTAATAGGTTAGATATAGTTTTTGATTGGTTAACCCATATATATGCCGCTTAATTCGTTATTAAACATTTTTTTGCACAATTTTTCGCTATCACAATATCTTGTTGTAACCAAAATTTACTTAAAACCTCATAATAACAAAATTATTCAGTTCAAACATTAAATCCACACACATTACCATAATTAAACATTAAATTGGATCTTATCGCGGAAAAGGAAACTTTTATACGTAGCTGAAGTTTTTAGAAATATTTCCAAGTAACTGAAAATTAGACGTGAAAAATTAATTTCTGTTACAAATTAAGTTTGTAATTAGAATACTACCTAATTATAAGTACCTATAGTAAAGTGGCTGAAGAGGAACATACAACTCGAAGCTCTCAATTCATATTGATCTAGGTATTGTAGAAAGGAATCAAATAGGTTGATAGTTAATAAATTAATGTATTATCAGAAACACAGGCTACTCTATTTTATGGTAGACTGTGTGTGTGAGTTTGTGTGTGCGTGTGTATATGTGTGAGTGTGTCTGTGTGTTCTTGTGCGTGTAGGTATTTCTATGACCTGTCAGCTAATATCGGATAAAATACCTTGTATTATATAAATGGTGTATCTAAAGCGGGTGTTATACACAGACCATCTAATTTAAACCAAGTTTAGTTAACCGATTTTGAGTTAGGGCGTGACCATAGAGATGTCACGGCCATATAAGTGTGTTTGTGTGTGCGTGCGTGAGTGTGTCAGAGTTTATGTGTGAGTAAGTGGTGTGTGTATCTAGATTTTCTATGTGTGTTTGTGTGTGAGTGTGTTGAGTGTAAATTAGTAAAATCACGACTCATGTCAATGTGCTGTAAAATTTTATGACTATTATTTTTGAAAAGACCCTGTATAAATGCTATAGCGGGTGCTATACACAGACTATCTAATTATAACCGAGTTTATCTCGCGTCGTTTGTCACGGGTAAGCCGGTGTTGCCCGCACCTGCGCTCTCATACTGCCACAGCTATGTGACGTCATATCCGTATAAGCGGAATTCCTTTATGTCAGAAACTGTGTAATTTGTAGTTTGTTACCAATAAACAAAAAAGAACGTCGCAGGTGTTGAAAATTCTGTAGTAAACTCATTTATTTATTACACTATACACGGCTTACTATGAACTCTGACAATAGGGTTCGTCGTATGTCAACTCGAAAACCCACTCGACTAGAAGAAAACATACTTTCAGAAAATAGCACAGGATTTTATACTTTTAACTAGGCCAATTTCCATAAAATTTTCATCGCTATGAAATTTTTATAGCGATCAAAATTATCATGGAAATTGATCAACCATTAGAAGTCTTATAAATATGACAAGTTAGACGTCATATTTGTGGGTAATATAAGGTCTAAATTATTAATTTATCTTAACGAAATATTTCATTTTATAATACCAACATAAAAGTATAGCCCGAATATGAATTCTTCAATAAAGCCAAATATATATCTAAAATCTCTCGCAGTAATAGCTTGAATATTAATATTAATGTTTCTTTCCAAAGTGCACTCTGAAATTAATAATATTTTATGAATAAGTTATCTTTATCTTACTTTCAAAGTGTTTATCTTTTGTGGCTAAGTCATATAAATCGTTTAAGTTCTCAAAAGATTTGTAGTTTGGGATTACAGACCTCTTATCATTTTTATTTTAAAATTTGAAGACAAATTTTTACTTTATTCAATACTTTTGTTTGAACATAACTTTAAGACAAAGATTAAGAGCTAGAATGTAGTGAATCTTAAGAATTCATATTCGGGCTATACTTTTATGTTGGTATTATAAAATGAAATATTTCGTTAAGATAAATTAATAATTTAGACCTTATATTACCCACAAATATGACGTCTAACTTGTCATATTTATAAGACTTCTAATGGTTGATCAATTTCCATGATAATTTTGATCGCTATAAAAATTTCATAGCGATGAAAATTTTATGGAAATTGGCCTAGTTAAAAGTATAAAATCCTGTGCTATTTTCTGAAAGTATGTTTTCTTCTAGTCGAGTGGGTTTTCGAGTTGACATACGACGAACCCTATTGTCAGAGTTCATAGTAAGCCGTGTATAGTGTAATAAATAAATGAGTTTACTACAGAATTTTCAACACCTGCGACGTTCTTTTTTGTTTATTGGTAACAAACTACAAATTACACAGTTTCTGACATAAAGGAATTCCGCTTATACGGATATGACGTCACATAGCTGTGGCAGTATGAGAGCGCAGGTGCGGGCAACACCGGCTTACCCGTGACAAACGACGCGAGATAAACTCGGTTATAATTAGATAGTCTGTGTATAGCACCCGCTATAGCATTTATACAGGGTCTTTTCAAAAATAATAGTCATAAAATTTTACAGCACATTGACATGAGTCGTGATTTTACTAATTTACACTCAACACACTCACACACAAACACACATAGAAAATCTAGATACACACACCACTTACTCACACATAAACTCTGACACACTCACGCACGCACACACAAACACACTTATATGGCCGTGACATCTCTATGGTCACGCCCTAACTCAAAATCGGTTAACTAAACTTGGTTTAAATTAGATGGTCTGTGTATAACACCCGCTTTAGATACACCATTTATATAATACAAGGTATTTTATCCGATATTAGCTGACAGGTCATAGAAATACCTACACGCACAAGAACACACAGACACACTCACACATATACACACGCACACACAAACTCACACACACAGTCTACCATAAAATAGAGTAGCCTGTGTTTCTGATAATACATTAATTTATTAACTATCAACCTATTTGATTCCTTTCTACAATACCTAGATCAATATGAATTGAGAGCTTCGAGTTGTATGTTCCTCTTCAGCCACTTTACTATAGGTACTTATAATTAGGTAGTATTCTAATTACAAACTTAATTTGTAACAGAAATTAATTTTTCACGTCTAATTTTCAGTTACTTGGAAATATTTCTAAAAACTTCAGCTACGTATAAAAGTTTCCTTTTCCGCGATAAGATCCAATTTAATGTTTAATTATGGTAATGTGTGTGGATTTAATGTTTGAACTGAATAATTTTGTTATTATGAGGTTTTAAGTAAATTTTGGTTACAACAAGATATTGTGATAGCGAAAAATTGTGCAAAAAAATGTTTAATAACGAATTAAGCGGCATATATATGGGTTAACCAATCAAAAACTATATCTAACCTATTAATCATCAACATTATACCTATAGCTGATTGTTTCCCGACCAGTTTGGACGGAATGTGATTTTTGGATTCGTTGGTTGGTATTAAAATTTAAGGTGGTTTCGGATTTTTACCCGGATTATGGGCATCACAGGATAAGACAGTCTATAAAGAGATTTATCATTCGTCAAAAAAAATTTAGGGGCTTTATACTTAGACCGTGATAATGACCAACTTTTTCTTTGGATTTTTTGTGTCCTAAACTAGTCCTATGTGAGAAGCCAATCAGCTATAGGTATAATGTTGATGATTAATAGGTTAGATATAGTTTTTGATTGGTTAACCCATATATATGCCGCTTAATTCGTTATTAAACATTTTTTTGCACAATTTTTCGCTATCACAATATCTTGTTGTAACCAAAATTTACTTAAAACCTCATAATAACAAAATTATTCAGTTCAAACATTAAATCCACACACATTACCATAATTAAACATTAAATTGGATCTTATCGCGGAAAAGGAAACTTTTATACGTAGCTGAAGTTTTTAGAAATATTTCCAAGTAACTGAAAATTAGACGTGAAAAATTAATTTCTGTTACAAATTAAGTTTGTAATTAGAATACTACCTAATTATAAGTACCTATAGTAAAGTGGCTGAAGAGGAACATACAACTCGAAGCTCTCAATTCATATTGATCTAGGTATTGTAGAAAGGAATCAAATAGGTTGATAGTTAATAAATTAATGTATTATCAGAAACACAGGCTACTCTATTTTATGGTAGACTGTGTGTGTGAGTTTGTGTGTGCGTGTGTATATGTGTGAGTGTGTCTGTGTGTTCTTGTGCGTGTAGGTATTTCTATGACCTGTCAGCTAATATCGGATAAAATACCTTGTATTATATAAATGGTGTATCTAAAGCGGGTGTTATACACAGACCATCTAATTTAAACCAAGTTTAGTTAACCGATTTTGAGTTAGGGCGTGACCATAGAGATGTCACGGCCATATAAGTGTGTTTGTGTGTGCGTGCGTGAGTGTGTCAGAGTTTATGTGTGAGTAAGTGGTGTGTGTATCTAGATTTTCTATGTGTGTTTGTGTGTGAGTGTGTTGAGTGTAAATTAGTAAAATCACGACTCATGTCAATGTGCTGTAAAATTTTATGACTATTATTTTTGAAAAGACCCTGTATAAATGCTATAGCGGGTGCTATACACAGACTATCTAATTATAACCGAGTTTATCTCGCGTCGTTTGTCACGGGTAAGCCGGTGTTGCCCGCACCTGCGCTCTCATACTGCCACAGCTATGTGACGTCATATCCGTATAAGCGGAATTCCTTTATGTCAGAAACTGTGTAATTTGTAGTTTGTTACCAATAAACAAAAAAGAACGTCGCAGGTGTTGAAAATTCTGTAGTAAACTCATTTATTTATTACACTATACACGGCTTACTATGAACTCTGACAATAGGGTTCGTCGTATGTCAACTCGAAAACCCACTCGACTAGAAGAAAACATACTTTCAGAAAATAGCACAGGATTTTATACTTTTAACTAGGCCAATTTCCATAAAATTTTCATCGCTATGAAATTTTTATAGCGATCAAAATTATCATGGAAATTGATCAACCATTAGAAGTCTTATAAATATGACAAGTTAGACGTCATATTTGTGGGTAATATAAGGTCTAAATTATTAATTTATCTTAACGAAATATTTCATTTTATAATACCAACATAAAAGTATAGCCCGAATATGAATTCTTAAGATTCACTACATTCTAGCTCTTAATCTTTGTCTTAAAGTTATGTTCAAACAAAAGTATTGAATAAAGTAAAAATTTGTCTTCAAATTTTAAAATAAAAATGATAAGAGGTCTGTAATCCCAAACTACAAATCTTTTGAGAACTTAAACGATTTATATGACTTAGCCACAAAAGATAAACACTTTGAAAGTAAGATAAAGATAACTTATTCATAAAATATTATTAATTT
This sequence comes from Scrobipalpa atriplicella, assembly GCA_029255725.1. Classification (NCBI taxonomy): domain Eukaryota; kingdom Metazoa; phylum Arthropoda; class Insecta; order Lepidoptera; family Gelechiidae; genus Scrobipalpa; species Scrobipalpa atriplicella. The sequence goes on along the minus strand of JARACY010001621.1, from coordinate 49,553 downwards.
CAGAGTGCACTTTGGAAAGAAACATTAATATTAATATTCAAGCTATTACTGCGAGAGATTTTAGATATATATTTGGCTTTATTGAAGAATTCATATTCGGGCTATACTTTTATGTTGGTATTATAAAATGAAATATTTCGTTAAGATAAATTAATAATTTAGACCTTATATTACCCACAAATATGACGTCTAACTTGTCATATTTATAAGACTTCTAATGGTTGATCAATTTCCATGATAATTTTGATCGCTATAAAAATTTCATAGCGATGAAAATTTTATGGAAATTGGCCTAGTTAAAAGTATAAAATCCTGTGCTATTTTCTGAAAGTATGTTTTCTTCTAGTCGAGTGGGTTTTCGAGTTGACATACGACGAACCCTATTGTCAGAGTTCATAGTAAGCCGTGTATAGTGTAATAAATAAATGAGTTTACTACAGAATTTTCAACACCTGCGACGTTCTTTTTTGTTTATTGGTAACAAACTACAAATTACACAGTTTCTGACATAAAGGAATTCCGCTTATACGGATATGACGTCACATAGCTGTGGCAGTATGAGAGCGCAGGTGCGGGCAACACCGGCTTACCCGTGACAAACGACGCGAGATAAACTCGGTTATAATTAGATAGTCTGTGTATAGCACCCGCTATAGCATTTATACAGGGTCTTTTCAAAAATAATAGTCATAAAATTTTACAGCACATTGACATGAGTCGTGATTTTACTAATTTACACTCAACACACTCACACACAAACACACATAGAAAATCTAGATACACACACCACTTACTCACACATAAACTCTGACACACTCACGCACGCACACACAAACACACTTATATGGCCGTGACATCTCTATGGTCACGCCCTAACTCAAAATCGGTTAACTAAACTTGGTTTAAATTAGATGGTCTGTGTATAACACCCGCTTTAGATACACCATTTATATAATACAAGGTATTTTATCCGATATTAGCTGACAGGTCATAGAAATACCTACACGCACAAGAACACACAGACACACTCACACATATACACACGCACACACAAACTCACACACACAGTCTACCATAAAATAGAGTAGCCTGTGTTTCTGATAATACATTAATTTATTAACTATCAACCTATTTGATTCCTTTCTACAATACCTAGATCAATATGAATTGAGAGCTTCGAGTTGTATGTTCCTCTTCAGCCACTTTACTATAGGTACTTATAATTAGGTAGTATTCTAATTACAAACTTAATTTGTAACAGAAATTAATTTTTCACGTCTAATTTTCAGTTACTTGGAAATATTTCTAAAAACTTCAGCTACGTATAAAAGTTTCCTTTTCCGCGATAAGATCCAATTTAATGTTTAATTATGGTAATGTGTGTGGATTTAATGTTTGAACTGAATAATTTTGTTATTATGAGGTTTTAAGTAAATTTTGGTTACAACAAGATATTGTGATAGCGAAAAATTGTGCAAAAAAATGTTTAATAACGAATTAAGCGGCATATATATGGGTTAACCAATCAAAAACTATATCTAACCTATTAATCATCAACATTATACCTATAGCTGATTGGCTTCTCACATAGGACTAGTTTAGGACACAAAAAATCCAAAGAAAAAGTTGGTCATTATCACGGTCTAAGTATAAAGCCCCTAAATTTTTTTTGACGAATGATAAATCTCTTTATAGACTGTCTTATCCTGTGATGCCCATAATCCGGGTAAAAATCCGAAACCACCTTAAATTTTAATACCAACCAACGAATCCAAAAATCACATTCCGTCCAAACTGGTCGGGAAACAATCCAATCGCCGCGCTGTAAAGCCCGCGTTTTCCCTAGAGAGGCGTTGCTTAGCAACCGCGGGGGCAGGCTAGAGGGGGGAGCGGTTGGGCCCTGAAAGGGCTCACAAAATCCAAACTTAACTCATAAATTTGCACGGCAGGTCGATCTCATTTCGCCAATGCTCCGGTTGCGCCAAATTTCATTTCGGAACACACTGGCAATGCTTAATTCGTCTTAAAAATTAAACAGTTTGTATTGGATTATGATGTTATTAAAACATTTTGAGAATTTATTAAATACCCGATCGTATTACGGTTTTGCTATTTAGAATTCTATCCACTACCCAGTAGGGTCTGGCGTGATCGAATTTGTAAATATTTATAAACTTTTTCTAGTAGAATTTTAGCTTGTAACAAATTCTAATGGTAAAAGCCCGAAACACTCGTTTTATTTAGTGTTAAAGGCGCTTTGGCCTTTGTGGTGAGAGAAAACAAAACATATTGGTTCGTCTCGTTTTATTTCATAAATTCCTTCAATTACTTCCTCGTGGATAATCCAATATATACGACATTCTAATCATTATACAAATTCGTTCATACATAAAGATAGATAAGCAGGCATACCTACCGATATCATGTAAGACTAAATTATTACTATCTAATTAATAACTTACACGTGCTAATGCTCGCAGCAACCTACATGTTAATTTTGTACCAAATTAATGATAGCAGTAATCACGTTTTGAGATTTCATTATGAAATTTCCAAGTAATAACCGAAACAACATTGTGTTACGTGTGTCTTTCCTTTTCAGTCTTATGTCTCCCTCTACAATATTTAGGCTCGTATTTATAAAGCGATCTCAAGATTGAGAGAAATATTAAGTGTGGATTTGACAGGTAATTTTGTACTGGAATGACATTTCTGATACGAACTCAAACTCGCTGTCACTCTTGAGAGCTGTTTATAAATATGGGCCTTACTGTAGAACACCAACACCCATGCCATGGCCCTACCCGCCGTTAGGCATACGGGCCGAAACAACAGGAGTGCAGAGGTACTTGCTCGAAGCCTGTTTCCTGATAGTGCACTCCCTACAAGTTCTTTAATGCTTCCCTGTCCCTCTCCTCCCGAAGGAGGCGGCGGTGACAACCCAAATGGCTCTGCTGCACTTGCAGTCGTCCCCTACTCATAAGCGCGCCGCGTTGCGTGCCGAGAATTTACTGTAGAATAGTAAATTCTCCCTCAAACGTAAATTAAATATTGCATCAGCTTGCTCTTGACGGAAGCTCAGCTTGTGCTTCGAAAGGCACGTTAAGCCGGTGGTCCCAGTTAATATCGTAGGTATTAGTCATAGTAGAGGCCAGGTGCTAACCAGGGGATAATTTTGCCAGAATCATCAGACAGGTAGGTATGTAATAGATCCTATTTATTGCTCTCTAACAAAAAGAAAACTAAAAATGAACTTAAATGAATCTAGAATTTAGCTAAACTGTATCTGATTTAGACATTGATTAGATTTTTAGAGACTAACCACGAGAATTTTTACGACATTAGCTCCAAAATTTAATTTACTATAATCTTCATAAAACAGGGTTTAATATTTGATATTATGGCTCTAGTTTTTTAATTTTTTAAGGCCGGTTATATAGGCGGGCTCATATTCTGAGTGACACTTAAGCTGGCTCCAGAGTTTTATTAAAAAACCTTCTGGGGCACCTGTAAGGCTATCTTCATACTATGATAATATTATAACCGGTGGCGCCATCTGGCGTATAATGTTTGAGGTTGAAATAAAGCGTCACCTTCGGTTGTTTCAGTTGAATTCGGAGATTTTGATAAAGTTTCTTTGATTTAAATCAAGAAATACTATGTTAGGGTCATTTCACACCGTGAAACAAGTAATGATTTGTAAAGTTACAACTCTCAAAGATTAATTGAGTAGGTGTACAAGAGGAATATAATAGTAGCGGTATAATTACCTACTTGGCTCACGCTATTTGTCAAATAGCTTTGATATGTGACGTCATACTTATAGGACTTCGTATTTATGGTTATAATGGGTCGACCAAAAATTTTCGAGTGTTAAGATATCACGATAGCTCTTGTTAGAGGTATAATTTGGCATGAATTACTCATGATAGTTACCTAGTTTTCGCTCACCTCTACACTAGAAAAAAAACCATTAAAAATTATCGCTTATTTAAAAAAAATAACAGTCGTATACTTATTCAAAAAGAAAATATATTTATTTCACTTCGCTGGAGATAAAAACGTTTTCCAAATTTATGACACAGTAATGTACCTATATACGGCAAAGTGTGATATCGAATTAAATGTATCGGTTTTTCTATTTACATTACTGTGAAAGGAAAATAGCTACTTGTACGCATTGGTTCTGAATACAGTGTCGGTAAGATAAAATTTTATTGGACTCTTTGTAATAGAAAATAAACTTTTACTACAATCGGCCCAGCGCCGCGTATGAAAAACTCGATATGGCTGTTTTACCACTAGACGGCACGGCAACGGCACGGCCACGGCAACGGAATGATAACGATAACGTCACTATACCGTGGCTCTGTTTTTCCACTAGAACGGTAATAATTGTTGACGATAACGTTCACTCGGTTCCAATCTGAGCGCACACACACACACGCGCGCATGCTTCATGCGAATACAAAACACATGCAGTTTAGCAAGCCGGCGACGATACCGTGCCATCAAGAGGGAAAGCGTGCCATATAATTTAATTGATTGTCATACTTTTATCTCTTCCTTCGTTGTCGTTGCCGTGGACGTGTCGTCTAGCGGAAAAACGACCTATGGTGATGATGTAAGTTTTTTTTCTGTGCGCTGAACTTAAGTTGAACTTACTTCTTCAGTGCATGCAGTACTTAGATAAAAACACATGTTCACATAAGTACTTATATATTCTACTCATCAGGTGCGAACTAAGGGATCATGTTTTAGAGGTCGTCAGTTCGATTTCCACAAAAGTAAGTCACTTTAAAAAATTATCCTAGTCTGGTTAGGACAATGCTTGCTAAATCTATTCTATCCTGAATGTTTGTAAGAAGCACCTGTCATTGGTCTTGAAGTCTTTATTATTTATGAATAATGTTCATTATTTAATACGGATGGGTCATTCAACCCGACAACCCACACGACAGAGGAAAAACACAGAGACTACCGGTTCTCATAAACATCGTATTCTTATACAAGAACTCAGTCTAATATTTATACCTTATTTGACAGTCAAATGATACATTCATAGTCAGAGCTATATCGCTTTTCAAGCAAATCTGGGTAGCGTATCTTATATGATAATCTGCTATGCACACGTAGTAACTAATTGTAGCTGGTATATACAAATATTATTATGTTTCCGGCTACATAATGAACTCCGTTTGTGTTCCGTCTATGTAAACAAGTTATATAGAATCCTATAGTATCTACTTATATAACGTTATGTAAGTTGCTTGAAGTAAGATATACTTAGGCACAGTGTTAGAGATTTAATATGTAAATTTTAGGGAATACATAATATTTGTTGGAAGAGATTTCTTTTTCTTTGTTTTCTATGTATATGTCCGTTGTATTTTATTGTGTACAATAAACTATTTAAAAAAAATTGTAAACATGGAAAAACAACAAGTCGAAATAAGTTAAAATATTTCTTACCATTTTCGAAGAAATATAATTGGAAATATCTATATAGAATCTCTCCACCAATACATTATAATAAGGTGTTTTTAAATTAGTACAAATTTTTTAAGGGTGGATTTCTATCATCAAACTGAACAACTTTCCCCAAGGAACATAGGTCGAATTATGAAAAAAAAATTTGGCCCTCCCATACAAATTGACTCAGGCCGCTGACACCATTTGTATGGGAGGGCCAAATTTTTTTTTCATATTTCGACCTTTGTTATACCTTAAATAATATCATTGCTACCACAATATTCTACCATCTCCACTCAAATATAAATCGGAAAGCATTATTGTACTTTTATATTATTACCTTGTTCATTTCCAATTTTCATTCTCTGTCTAACAAAAGCTGTTCAATTTTATATACTTATGGTAGGTAGCCAGCCGTTGCTTTTTAGGTATCAAAAATATGTACAGTAAACAACAAAAGGGCCGCACACATTGATATGAATGCGATACAATCCCAGCAATATAAAAGAGTCTTTATTCGCCCGGACATTTTTAAAAATTACGGTAACAAGATATAAATTGGGGAGGCCCGGGCGCGTTGATAAAATCGAGCCCGATTTATCGGGGCCCAGAAATGTATAAACATAGGTTTGTTTGGTGCTGAATTTATTTGTCATACGTGATTTTGTCGGAGCTAATTTGGAGTTTTTGGTATGTGCTTAGACTCGTACGATAACGCTCAATAAATGATCTGAAATAAGTAATGTCGTAATCATTGGTACAAAGAACCAAACACAATTTAAAACATTTTGCTTTAATATTTAAATTCGTTACTGGAGGTGGACCAAATACTTAAATTAACTAAGTAATAGGTACACATTTCTCTGAATATTTGTCGTTGTTGCGTAGACAGCTTTTACTAGGCTGCTGATGATCAGTTTAACACACTGAGGGATAATGTCGTGACAATATGTGTGTATGTATGTGAAAAAAAAAAATAACACCTCACCTCGTCTAATAATATTTAGACTCTCCCGCAAAAATGCACTCTACCTAACCTCAATCCAATATAAACACTCCGACAATAAATTCCGTCAAAAAGAATTCCGTCTTATGTCTATTTCCCCGGGAACGTCTCTACTAGAGGCATCTAAATGGAAAGAAAATATTTTTGTTAGTTTTTCCCCTACCCTCCTCCTGAAATTTGATTCTCGACGACACTGGAATATGGAATTTTCCTTTGAGCCGGCACCCTTTTGAAAAGAAAAACAGTTTTGAAATTAATGGAGGGTATTTATTGTAACTGAATTTTGTTCTTTTTAGACTTTTTTTTTATTCCTGGATGAAGTTGCACATTGCAACTGTGGTAAAGTTGAAATTTTATATTTCTGTAAATAATTTTATACTTAGACATTTAAAAACAAACTGAACAACTTTTCTATGTATATCTTTCCAGAAAAGTCGAAATATCATACTAGCTTAAATTACTTGGCCAGATAGACTACATTCTTTTTGATATTTCGAGAAAAAAAAGTTTTTTTTTTGCATAAACGGGTTCGCTCTTGACTCCAGTCTAAGTCGGGAGCACCTGAGACGGAGTCGACGATGATGCGAGCTCATCCAGAAGATGCCTGTTCACTCTAACTTTGAAGTGTTGGGGGTTGTAAGCATTCGGAAACACAGACGCAGGTAGTGATGTAGAGAAGTAAATATATTCTGTTTCACCATCAAAGGACATATTAAGTCATACAATACATACATACATAAAATCACGCCTTTATCCCTATTGGGGTAGGCAGAGCAAAAACGACCTAAATAAAGGTAATTCCGCCACGCTGACAAGTTTTGAGGGTTATTATACAGGTGATTATGTATATTGCTATAGTGTCAGGTTGTCAGCCCATCGCCTAAATTGCAGTACACTGAAACCCTCGATTCCCTTAGCTAATTTTTACAGCATGCACGGGAGGAGATGCAGCTGGCACATTCTATGTTTTTCTATCGCTCCCAGTCCAGCATGGAAGTTATAGTTAGTCATACAATACAGTGTACCTAAACAAAAAACGAATGTTAAACTTAATATTAATCAATAAGCTAATATTTTTACCTACTCTCCTTTTAGAAATAAAACAAACAAATATAGAACATACTATAAATAACACAGAAATATCCACTTATTCCCGACAATGTATTGTACATATTTGTACACTAATTAGACAATGTTTGTGACTAATTAGTACTCACAGACAGTAAGCAGCTTGTTTTGTCTTTGTTTACGTAAAGAAGGTATAATAATAAATAACATGGATACGAGAAACCTGGGTGCAAAATTTGAGACTTCGGGTCGTATTTATAAAGCGATCTCAAGATTGAGAGCAATATTAAGTATGCATTTGACAGGCCGTTTTGTACTGAAATGACATTTCTGATACGAACTCAAACTCGCTGTTAGTCTTGAGAGTTGATTATAAATACGGGCCTTCGTTGCGTAAATCTTTCAATAATTTTCTTTCCCTTTTAATTTTCCTACACTTTTTACGTACGTTTCTGAATTAATTTTATTATTTCTTTTGCTGACTGTAAAAAACATTCACTGGCACATTCTATTATTTTAATTAGAGTTTTGTTAATAATAAACAATTTAAAAAATAAAAGTAATACCTTGCATGGACCAAATATATTTTAAAGAATTTTTACATCATTTGAAAGTCGGAAATTGTGGGCATTTTACATTTACCTAGGTTACACAACGTGTATCTAACAGAAAGGGTACTTATATGCACCCGTGCTCATGAAACTGAACAACTTTCCCTAAGGAACATAAGTCGAAATACGAAAAAAAATACTTCTCATACTAAACGCGCTATCAATTAATGCATTTTGTATGCAAGATCAAAAAGTTTTTCCATTGGAAAAGTTGTTTAGTTTCATGAGCTGGTTTATATCCTTTCGGGTGAATATACCTTTTCTGTTACACCCAGTATATACAGTTGAAGGCGGTACCATTAACCTATCGATAGCACTTGTTTTCACAGACCCTCTCCCAATGCCGTAACTTCGAACAAAAACACACACAAATTAGCTTAGGGATCGAAAGATAAGGGTTGAACTCCATTGAGTAAGGTAATTCTGTGTTTTTGTTTCAATAGGTACTATGTGTATGATGTGTGAGTTTCACAGACGTTAATGCCATAGAGAAAACATATTATCTTGCAACTGTAGAATCTAGACACGCGTTGGCATATCCAAGTCAATTTCAAGCCAAACGAAGAGACTGGCGGGGACAGCACCGTGTGTATTTTACATGAATATAATTTGGAACCACTTTCGACCCATCATTACTCGAAAACCACTTCTAATTTGGCTTGTATATCTCTTTACAGTGTACTGAAAATGTAGTTAAGTGTATGTACGTGTTTTGTGTGTACTACGACATTGCTACGGTATCTTCTACGGCGTAGCAGACAAAGCAACGTCTACTTAGTACGTGATAGATGCAAGAGAAAATTATTATACTCTATTCTATTACTATACGTAAGTAGGTACATACCAATATTAAATTTTATGCTCATAATGTTTTTTTCTTGAGTGAATGTTACAACAACGAAATATATTGTGTCATTACCTGGCGCTTATTTTCAAAGTTTTAATCATAAGAATGAACCGATTAATTCCAAGTGTATCTCGACCCTTACAAATTGGGTCGAGTCGGTAATGCTGCGGGTCGATTTCAATAATAACAATGATCGTTATTAGATGCCGGGTGCTGAAAACTGCTGAATCGCTGGTTCTGAAGCAATATGTTGCAAGGCCCGGTTGGAGGCGTTACGGGTCAAACTTTATTTTTAATCGTTTTTTGTTCAATTATGTTTGTGAAAATAGGTACGCGTAGGAGGCGGTAAAGAACGTAGTGATTTTCTATGAAAATGTCTATAGTAAAGTTAAACGAAACGGGAATTCTTGTTGGTGATAACAAATAGCCCATGGAACAGCACAGCAAAAAAAAGAAATAAACTTCTTCATAAAAAATAGTCAATCAGCAGACTAATACATTTTATACGGAAAATAAGTAATTTAAATACTTATAGATAGCTACCATACTGGACTGGGAGTGATAGAAAACGTAGAATGTGCCAGCTGCATCTCCTCCCGTGCATGCTGTAAAAATCAGCTAAGGGAATCGAGGGTTTCAGTGTATTGCAATTTAGGCGATGGGCTGACAACCCATCACTATAGCAATATACATATCTAATCATCTGTATAAGCCCTCGAAACTTGTCAGACGTGGCGGAACAACCTATGTTTAGGTCTTTTTTGCTCTGCCTACCCCATTAGGGATACTTGCGTGATTTTATGTTATGTATGTATGTAGATAGCTACCAAATTTTCCTGTTCTCCGAAATTTAAGAAATAAATAAGTAAATGGGTTGGTTTTGTCCGTGGGAAAACTCTAGTTTCTACCCACGCCACATCAAATATTTACATAAATAAACTCCCTACGTACTCAAAAAAGGACATCACAGACTACTTCCCAGCACGAGGGGCCAGTAAAAGTATCAGCGAGGTCGGGTGGGCTGCATAAAACTCCTATAAAATTATACAAGCAGTTTGGAGAGCAGCCCAATAGTCGGTCGGCCATACGGGGCGGCGATTAATACTTTTTTCTCGTTATATTATTATATTAAAAAGCGGTTTTTTCGTGCTAGAGTCGGGTTAGAGATATTAGTTTCGGTTATGAGGGAATTATAAAAATAATACTTTAGATAAAAGAAAATAGTGCGGTCTTATGGTCTGCTCTATACCTATCACTAAATAAGTTGCAATACCATTCGCACCTGAAGAACCTAGTAGGTCCTTAACTTACTTCGTATGAAAGACTCAGCTACTATACTAATTAAAGGCATAGTTTAAAGGCGTGTACTTATAGACAATTGAAGTGGCAAAAAATTGTAACTGTTAATTACATTATCATCGATGTACAGAACTGAAATGTTATTTTTTTTATATAATAACGTCTCAAATTAGTTCTTAGTCAGTCTTGTTTAAAATATTTTAAACAATATCATGGTTTTAAAATATTGCAAATACTTTAGATTGTCAGGTATTTTTTTACCGTGATCTTAGTCCACAAAGTTTGTGATTTTTAGCTATGTTCTTCTTAATTTCCATGTTTAGTGCAACAAAGTCTTTATTTAGAGGGCACGTTAAGCCGTCGGTCCCGGTCACTGTTCTTGATATTGGTCGTTACACAAACCTTGTCAGACGCCTATTTAGGAGGTTTCAAAACCCTAACACCAGGATTCATCGGGCGATCGAATCGAAACCCATAACTACAAGAGAAGTCTATATTGTATTGTATATTCTACCTCTAGTTAACCACTGTCATACAGAGAATTTCAAGCGGAACCAATGGACCTCAAAACTGATGTGATAAGGTTAATGGTAGCATTATGGAAACCCCTTTTAGCTGATTGAAACCTCGACCCGATGTTCGCAGGCAGAACATTTTGATAAGACGCATCCTTGTGTCAAATTGATATCATAATGGTGGTTGTTTAGGTAATTACCGTATTGTACCAGTCTATTCCTGACATTAATTTTACTAATGTAACAATAAATAGTCCTTCCACTGATTGTCAGTGATGGCGGCCAATGTCCCAGAGATAGGCCAACTGCGCAGGACTAGTTTTTAGTGTCCAAGTGTTTGCGCAACATGCAGGTGCACTCTCTTTTCTTCAATCTCTCAAATTATGAAAAAAACAATAATACCAAATATGAATACCGGGTATTATTTTCTTTCAAAAATGTCTCTATTTTCAACAAGCTTACGCTTACTATGCTCAAAGTAATAGCTAGCTACTAACACTCCCTAGTTGATACAAGTTCCAAGCTTACCCCCCTCTTTACTTGCATCAGCTGATTGGACTCGATATGGGGTTGATTACATTTGCTCACGAAATTTTACCAACTCTCTACCAAATGACCGTAGCCTCACTGGTGCTGATTTGTAAACTGACTGATTCGTTTGCAGTTCACTTCGGCTGATATTAATTGCATCTGTGATCCAATGATCTCAATCATAAGTAGCTACTTCATTTTCATAGTATCCCTGTCATAAGTTAGATACAAATAATTTTCAAATCTATATTCTGTCACAACAAATAGTTATTCTCAGTTGTTTATATTTTACTTTGTGCATTCATTCCTTAGATTATTATCATATGAATATGAGTAAAACAAAATTATTGATTTGAAAGTCACTTTAAATTTACATAAAAACTCACTTAAAATATGAATAATTCAAAACTCTGCAACGCAAACCAAACAAAAGCAATATAGAATTTTACTACTATTATCGAATAGCAAGTTGATAATGCACCAGTGTAGATACATCCAATATGGGCTCTTATCAAATAATGAAAACCTACGTAGGTTAACATGAATATTGCCGGTGACTTGGCTCGTTTTTAACAGATTTTATTTGAAAATGCTTTCAGCCATTAAAAGGGTCATTCAGTTGTTTTTATGTGCACAAAAAGCATTTTATAAAATAGCCGTTATTTTTCTTTGGACATTGTTTTTTTTTGTGAATAGTTTGAGAGTGATTCGTATCAGTGAACAAACTATGGCAACACCTAGGTATATTAAATATTTAAGCCTATTTAAGACATGGGCCATAGGTCTCAGTTACCAGGCCAAAACCTTCACAAAAAAATAAAAATAAATAATTGACAAATTGCATATTGTACAATTGTATATATTGTACAATTTGATGATCACATTACGGCGGACATTATATTATTGATTGTAGTTTAATTATATTGTGAAATAAATAAACTAAACTAAACTAAACATTGATGATTTGCATCTTGGCAGTGGTTCAAATTTTGAAACAGCTGATAATGTTTACTGATTCTAAAATAGAATTTCTTTTAAGTTTTTAAATAAAAACAATATATAGGCCGCAAAACACGTTGGTATTGATCATAAAGTTCTGTCCGAAACATGTCCAAAACAAAATGACTCAAGTAGGTTCGAGTCAAATATTTCAAAAAATATTTAATTACGCATGTGAAATATTATTTGTAATGTAATATTGTCATAATATTTCAGTCTTTATCACATGAAAATCGTTGTTTTTTTTTCGTCACCAGCACATAGTTAGTTATAAAAGTATCGGTCACTAGTTAAAATTTATTCTATCTGTAGATAACTTTAACTGCAATAATTTAAATTACTCGGAGCTATTTGCTTTCCCAATAAATTCACGCCTCATATCACAAAAACCATTTCATTTATTAAAGGGTAAAGAGCAGCCGACGACAAAATCAACATTAAAGCAAGGAAAACATATTATAAAATTAAATTCTGTGCGGTTCCAAAGCTCGAGGCATCGGGATGCTGCCAAAGTATAATTTTATTGTCATTTTATGGTAACACTGTGAACCTATGTGGTTTGGAAATGTGAGATTTTATGTGTGATTTTGCTTGTGGTGTAATTTATTTGGTTTGTGAAGTTATGCACGGTTTGAAAGAGTATTTCAACTAGATTACTTTTACTACAACTTTATAGCTGATAAAAATGTCTGTATCCAATTGATATAGAGCTATGAGATTGGTCAAAGGTACTTCCACGCAATGTCCATGATAGAATTCTGAATGGAAGTTTGAGTTTTTTTTATGAAAAGTATCAAATAAAAATAAATGGGTCAAAGAGATAAAAAAAAATACACTTAAATCCACCTGTATCCAATCGACATTAAACTTTTAAGAGTCAAACAGAGATACACTGTAACTCAGCGGAAACACATTGAAACTGCAGAATTGGTGCAATAAAAAAGTTATCGATAAAAAAAAAGTTTTATTTTTATTTTAGTGCCGTAACAGGCCTATCCTTCCGATCCATTTGAGGGCCTCCTCGTAAAACTATAGGCCGTAAGCTTTATTCCAATGATGGTAACCCCTGAATATTTTTTAAAAGGGGGTTCGACTGTTTTGGTCATAAAAAGTGACCTACTTCCGAGTTCTATTTTTAAACCAGTCCAAATGCAGCCGGTAAAGTGTTTAGCAGTTTTTCTAACTGGCCAGTTGGCTGAGTGATTACGAACGGGAAAAGGGTAGGCTACCCGCCTGGTTGGGTACCTAAGGTTGGGTTGCTAGATAGCTTCGATATACGTGTTTTGCGGCCCATAAACTGCTTTTAATTTACACTTAAAAGCAAGCTAAATAAGGAAACAGCAAAACGTTCTGATTGTAAGATTTTTTTTATTTGCTGTTGGAAAATTTGAATTTCTGCCAAGTTGCAAAGAAAAGAAGCAGTTTATTAGCCGTAAAATAAATTTGGTATTGATAACTGAAAGTTAAAAAAAAATCAATCAAACTTTAGGTTTAAGCAGACCGTCTTGAACACACTATACTAAACTGCGTTTTAGGACTTATTTTTCTATTTGTGATGTGATCACGATTCTACAAAATGGTAGTGTGTTTTTTTTTCATAATGTATTTCTACAAACCATTAGTTACCGCTGATGTTTTAAGATCACCATGTATATGGAACGTACCTGAAAAAACGAAACAAATTAGTCAGATAAAAAATCATGCCAATGGTCTCGATTCACGCCGTCCAGTTACTAATTCTAATTCTTAGTAGCGCTGTCACTTTCTTATATTTGACATAAAAACAGGATAGCAAATAAACACATGACTTTGACATTCCTAATCTGACATTAAATTGCTTAAATTTGACATTTGATTGCTTATTTAACGTAAAATAAGGAACATGCTCTATGCTCGGTTCTTATTTAAAGCAGCTTATGTCAAATTAGGAACGTCAAACACATGTGTTTATTTGCTATCCTGTTCTTATGTCAAAGTAAAGAAAGTAACAGCGCTATCTTAAAATTAGTTAAGAATGTGGCGGTCGGCAGAACTTCGAATTTCTAATCTAAGAGAAATTCTTTAGCGGCAAACTGTAAACCCTGGGAATGGAAACAGCTGCTATTTTCTATCTTTTTTATCACTGTTGAATCACGATTGAAAATAAAACGACATCAATAAATTTAAACTCCATACAATCTGAATTTACTCTCAACACTCACGCAATATAAGAAATTGTACAGTCAACAACAACTTAAGCAAAGACACTTGCTAAATTACTATTAGTTCCTATGTGGTACAGAAAACGGTGATAAAGTACTATGTACTTTGTAGCTACGCCTTAAAATTGAGTGTATTCTAGAATCACGGGCATTTAATAAAAATAAATGTTGTTTTGAAATAATTCATCTTCAACATTTTGCATTGCGTACAGTAACTGATAATGTTATCAATTTTTCTTTACCTTTCTGAATACTTTCTTTGAATAACAAAGAAAAATGCGTCAACTTTTCATGCTTCTGACTGTACTTACACACAAATATATTTCCATTTAAAGTTACGAATGCAACCATAAAAGTTGTAATTAAATCAAACCACCCTTAATTGTTGGTTATCGTGCGAAGATAAATCTAAAAGGAGGTTTTTTTTCATTAAGGAAAATAGGGAGGGTGATACCCTTAACATTTTGTATGTGAGTAGTTTGGGTAGGATGTTAATTCAATTGTGGTTGGTCTTCTTCTTAGCGAGTGGATTTTCGAGTCGAACAACGACCCGATAAACCCTGGTGTCAGAGTTTTCAAACCGCCTAGTAGCACAGCTATAGGCCTCTGACATGGTTTCAGTATCGACCACTATCAAAGACTGCGACCGGGACCGACGGCTTAACGTGCCCTCCGAAGCACGGAATCTTTTTTCTTTTCGGACAATCAGGTGATTCAGCCTGCAATGTCCTAACCCAACTTGGGAAAACCTCACAAAGTGATGAACTGACAAATATCAACTTTGTGTTCCCCCCTGGGAATCGAACCCAGGACCTCCGGATCGTAAGCCCACAGCTTAGACCACTAGACCACAGAGGCAGTCATTGTGGTTGGTAATCCTTCATTAAAGCAATATTAGAGAGCATGTATAGCAATAGAAGGTGTTTTCTCAAAAACTAATTTTAGGTGTATGGTATGTACAGTAGGCTGCAAAAGTGCATACCTAGTATCGCCTCAAACGATTGAAGTTTTCTTGGAAATCCATGTAGCTTTTAAAACATTTATTGAAGATTTGGACATGTCTTAACAAGTAGTACAATTTTTTGAAACAATTTTATTAAAATCATTTCACACTTTTGTAAAAACTTCAATCGTTTGCGGTTGCACTAGCTATTTTGCAGCCTACTGTACCTACCTACGTGGGTGCTTTAACACTGCTATGTTCTATACCAATTTATCTCTTTTACATTTATTTGATTGCCCAAACAATTATTTTTAGGAAAATGGGGCTCTTTTTTTAAACGACTCCAAAACAAAGGAGGAGGTTCTCAATTCGGTTGTATGTTTTATTATTACCTTTAAAGTAAATTTCTGTTATTATAATTATACGTCTCTGACTAAATTGAAAAAAAGCTATGGTATTATATATAAAAAGCCTTAACATTTAAGTAACACCAAATTAATAATGTCCTCCCAACTGATTTTCAGTGACGGCGGCCAATCTCCCAGACTATAATTTTAGTAGCCGAGTTTTCGCAACATAAAAGTGCACTCTCTTTTCATTCAATCCCTTATTTTGATGGACAGATTGACTGACACGATCAGAGAAAAATCCGGCGCAGGTCCAACTATTTACATGCCCATCCGCGGCAACGATCATCTTACTTTTCGGGCAATCAGGTGATCACCCTGCTATGTAACTAAACTACAACGAGTTTCGACTGGGAATCGAACCCGGGACTTCCGGATCGTGAGCCCATGGCTCAGACCACAAGACCACGGAGGCAGTTAAACACAAAGAATTCGTAATGTATGTCCAGTAATTTTTCTTTGACGTATTTTAAGGTAAGCTCACACTCTTTTGTTAGCAATCGGGTTGTTTATTAAAGCTACGCACGCAACGCTCTTTTTGTCGAGCATAGTGCCGCTGATCAATAAACCCATTATCGATGGCTGTCGATAGAGTGTTGATAGTGAAGGCTAATAGTGTTGATGTCATTGTCATTTATTAAAGTTTGTATTAATCAAAATAAAATTAATAGTGTAGCATTAATGGCGCTAACCTTCTAGGGCCCAAATTAAAACAACAAAAAAGTATGAGCAACAAAATATAGCATAAAATGTTGCATGAAGTAGGTATAATTAGAAGAAAGTGTTGTTCTTGAAGTAAATTTAATAGTTTTACTGCTTAAGCTTATAATTTGTTTAAAGCTATTTAAAGTATACCTACTAACAATAATTATTAGTGTTAGCTTTAGGCTTATTAAAGTCTACCGATATCAAAATTCTTCAAGATAAAGAACATGATTACCATCGATATCAATGTCGATGTTTTGATAAGTATCGATACTTAGACAGCACTAGCAAAGGAGAAAATGGGAGATTTCGATAACGTGCGAAAACATTGTCTGATAGATTTTTCGGTAATCCGATAACAGTTTTATGTGTCTATAGTGATGTTAATGCAGTTTTTGGATCACGCGATGGAGTCCCAAATGGCTTTTAGTAGCGTTAATCTGTATGTATGAAAACACCTTTTTTTTTTAAAAAAAAAACGGGCGTAGGTACATATAGTCAATCCCTCGTCCATTTATATATAATTGTGTTGAAAAATACTATCTAATACTACGTCTTATATCTCAAATAGGGACTATTTAACAACAATTACACCTCATAGTATTAATTTATTTTTCTAAACAGCTGTTTTAATGGTAATGGGCCCGATCCGTAACAATCCCGACTTTACTAAATCTCAACTAAAATTATTGCCATCCCGTTCTGTTCTCTCATGATAGAAAGTGACAGGTATGGACTTATATTAGTTAAGTCGCGTATTTTGCAACCACCAATGTTTTGCGAGTTTTTTTAAGACATTAGTATGCCGTAGAAACTCGATTGTAGAAATAAATAAATAGATACATACATACATAAAATCACGCCTTTATCCCTAATGGGGTAGGCAGAGCAAAAACGACCTAAACATAGGTTATTCCGCCACGTCTGACAAGTTTCGAGGGCTAATGATGATTATGTATATTGCTATAGTGACAGGTTGTCAGCTCATCGCCTAAATTGCAATACACTGAAACCCTCGATTCCCTTAGCTGATTTTTACAGCATGCCCGGGAGGAGATGCAGCTGGCACATTCTATGTTTTTCTATAACTCCCAGTCCAGCATGGAAGTTAGATAGTAAATAAAGAAAGAGAGATTTATACATTAGCATGAAAGAAAATTTAATAATGCTCATTCAAATATTTCTTTTTTAAGAGGAATCAAAAGCAATGACGGCATAGTCTTGAGTAAAATTTATAATACACGAAGCTTTTTAATTAAGTATCTTTTGCATGTTGGTGGCGTATAAAAATATTTTTCCTTGCCGTATTTCTTGGCATAATTCATAAAACAAAATGATCCTGTATGCATTAAGTGAAGCCAGTTTTTCTCATTAAGACCCCTGTACCTCAGTGGGGGTTTAAGAGGGGGTCTCAGTAGACGGTGGGCTAAACCCCCCTCGACGACACAACTCATTTGGGAAATGGAAAAACAAAGTCTTGTTATATTGCTTGTAAAGAGACGTTTATAAAGATTGGAGTTTTGGGAAAATGTGACACCACCGTTTATTTGGATCTCGAATCCAAAGGCTTTTTTTTTAAATTAGAAATGGGTTTGCTCTTGACTTTAGTCTAGGTCGGGAGCGACTGAGACGGAGTCAACGATGGAGCGAGCTCACCCAGAATATGCCTGCCTATTCAATCTAACTTTGAAGTGTTGTGGGTTGTAAGAATTCGGAAACACAGACACAGGTAGTGAGTTCCACTCTTTTGCCGTGCGTGGGTAAACATGGGACCATATTATTAATACTATCCACTGTACGTCTCATGAAACGAGATGGACTCTCATTCCTGAAAGGAATAATTTAATTTCAAATGCCCTATCATACATAACATATTTGACACCACTTTGCGTGACGATAGAAACTGAATTATCTGTAAATATTTAATGAATCTGTTTTGGTTACAATCAATAACTTCAAATGGGAACACCACCGAATGAAATGTATTAATCATTAACACGTAAATTGATTCGTGATTGATAGGTACGTGTTAAGGCAAGTAATTTATTTTGTCCAGTAGAACAATGTAGTAATATTAATCTTGATTTTGTGGCTCCCAGGGTGAGATACACTTGATAGGGCCTGATACAATACAGAACAGTTTAAGCCGAGGTTGACCAATTTTGAGGGTAGTTTAGGTAGAAATCTTTAGTACTGAAGTAAAAGGTTGTCAAAGTTAAAAATAAAAATATGATAAAATATTTTTAACGGGATCAATATTTAAAACAGATTGAATATTGCTTCCATGCTGGGATGGGAATATTATAGAAAAAAATACAGGTTGCACTCCGGGAGTGCCGGCAGAAGTGAGAACTTGAACATTAACGGTAGACTCGATCGAAAATTTTTTACCTATCCCAAAAAGTGCACAACGCCGCTTAAGAGGTTCTCAATTAAAAATTAAAAATGTGTCAGCAGCTTCTTCTCCCGGGCATGCTGTAAAAATCAGAAGGGATTCGAGAGTCTCAGTGTATTGTAATTTAGGCGATGGGTTGACTACCTGCCAATACAGCAATTATACAGATCTTTGTAAAATAGCCCTCAAAACTTATGAGGCGCGGCGGAGCGACCTTATATTAAGGTTGTTGACGCTTTGCTTACCCCATTAAGGATAAAGGCGTAATTTTATGTATGTATACTACTAATACACTGAGAGCATTTGAATGCAGCCGCTGTAAATGTGACATTATTCATCTTTAATCTGATGTAGCGTAATGTATGGCGTTAATTAAAGATTCGTGACCAGCCATATTGTACAAAGGGAACAACTTTTAAGTGTTGAATTCGATAAAATATCTTTATAATAAAAACATAACACAATTATTTTGAGATATGTAATACAGGGTGTAAGGGACATCTTCCCGCATACCAATAGGGGTTGCTTAGGCAACGAAACTGAATAACTTTCACAAAGAAATCATTTCAGGAAAAATAAATTACGTACCTCACAAAAATTGTACGATTGAGATGGTCATTTTGTATGGTGAAGTAATTTATTTATTTTCCTGCAAAAAAAATCCTGGTAAAGGTTGTTCAGTTACAATACTAGTAGAACTTTAAGCTTAAGGATGTACCCATATTTTATTTAACTTCCAAGCAATTTATAATTACTTTAGTCCCCTTTTAGGAGCAAATGAACTTAGTTTGGATGCTGATAAATCTCATTTGGACACTTAATCAAAACTTGCAAGGTCGTCCGTGTTTATTTACCAACTACGCGGGACTTAAATACATCTTCCTAGCAAAGTTTGGAGCCAAACATACATACATACATACAAAAAATCACGCCTTTTTCCCTATTGGGGTAGGCAGAGCAAAAACGACCTAAATAAAGGTCATTCCGCCACGCCTGACAAGTTTTGAGGGTTATTATACAGGTGATCATGTATATTGCTATAGTGACAGGTTGTCAGCCCATCGCCTAAATTGCAATACACTGAAACCCTCGATTCCCTTAGCTGGTTTTTACAGCATGCCCGGAAGGAGATGCAGCTGGCACATACTATGTTTTTCTATCACTCCCAGTCCAGCATGGAAGAGAAGAGAAGAAAGAGCCAAACAGCTTGGTCCTTTTTGATTCTTCTGGTTTATCTTGGTCCATTGTTGGGTCTGTTTTCGTTAAGACTGGTATACACTGAGGCTCGTATTTATAAAGTGATCTCAAGATTGAGAGCAATATTAAGTATGGATTTGACAGATCGTTTTGTACTGTAATGACATTTCTGATACGGACTCAAACTCGCTGTCACTCTTGAGAGCTGATTATAAATACGGGCCTGAAGACATGAGCAACGTTTGGCCCTAAGCTGTTTTCTGTGTGTGTGGAAATTCTAGTGTCCTTGACTTTTGAATGCGCTCTTTAGATTGGCATTCACGGTAATGTAACCTATAAAAGCAAAAATTAAAATTCGGTGCTCCCATACAAATTTAATTTATTAATAATTAATTGCTTCGGTAAATGAAAATCTAGCTGTATATTTTTACCCCGGGAAAATACCACATTTTTATTGGAAAATCTCGGTGAGCAACGCTACGAGTAAAATCTTTACTACTTAATATTTTTAAACAGATTTACTTCATATTTAGCTGATTCACACAACGACAAACACGAGATGTTAAATAAATTAACGCTGTCCTCTTAAATTCAAATTTCCAAGTTACATTATTTCTGCATTGCACCGTCGGAACATGTTGTAAGTACGTGTGGATTTTATTTTAATTAAAAAATAGTGGGACGTTTGCCTGAGTTAATTAAAAGGTGTGAGCTCCGCGCGATCCTCAGCTGGAGATTAGAAGAAAGTATGGCGGTGTGGAATTTCCAAATTAGTGTGTGTTTTGTGAGGAAAAAGTTGGGATAGAGTGATGAGGAAAATTTTTGCAAATAATTAACGAAGGGTGCCCAAAAAATGACAACTGGAATCCGGCGCTAAATAGCTTGCTGTGTTTAGTCGATGTATGGGAATTCCATTGGCTTTTAAGCGTCTGGGTGTATTCTCTCCGATTTTATATTGATTACCATTTCTGGTACGAACTACCAAACTCAATAGAAAATGTGGTATTTTTGTACCTTTGACTGTACTAAGTGTGGTACTAAGCACAAAGTGGTACTAAGTACCTGGATGTGGCAATTGCATGTAGCAGGGATAAAAATGTTGAGAAATATGTGTGGACAAGGAGGAATAAAATAAGATAGTTACATGAAGTTAGTAAAATCGTTGAAATATTATGTAAAATTATTTTTGTCAAACGCGTAGACATTACCTTTATTTAATTTCAATGCTGTGAGGCCCGTATTTATAATCAGTTCTCAAGAGTGACAGCGAGTTTGAGTTCGTATCAGAAATGTCATTTCAGTACAAAACAGCCTCTCAAATCCATACTTAATATTGCGCTCAATCTTAAGATCGCTTTATAAATACGAGCCTTAGATTCCTGTGAGTTTTTTTTCATAAATTAAATTAGATAATTAAATAGTAGCGCCAAGGACAAAAAAGTCGAGAACTTTCAACGACGTTTCAAACAATTTCTTAGGCTCGTATTTATAAAGCGAACTCAAGATTGAGAGCAATAATGAGTGCGGATTTGACAGATGATTTTGTACTGGAATGACATTTCTGATACGAACTCAAACTCGCTGTCACTCTTGACAGCTGATTATAAATACGGGCCTTAATTCACCACCAAAAACCAAACACAAAAGTCTTACAAACAGTTAGTACTCTCTAATCCTCAAACTCAACAGAAGCGAGGTGAAACGCGATCTGCAATAATCTGTACAGTCAAACACAATCAAACAGTGGGCGTGTTTACAGAACCAGCTTACAACCGACAACAAAGAATCAAAAGACGGATAGGGTGGGGAACGGTTTAAAAGAAATAACAGGTATTTTAAATACATGTTACTTTTTCAAATCCGAAGCAGATATTAGAAAATGGATTGATAACAAAGAATTAAACGACAGATTGGGAGAGGAATTATTTAAACGAAACCAATCGTAAAAATTTACATTGCATTATTTTAACAAATTATTAATGTACGAGTAAGTAGAGTAGGTACTCGTACAGATACTTTATAATACGGAAATTTAAAAATTTGTTGACTTTTAAAAACTGATAATTATATACTTTAAAAGAACACGAAGGGGAACTCACAGAGTTGTCGTTTGTACAAAATTTAAGAAAAAATATAGGTAATATTATTGTGTATTTTAGATGAGAAATTAGTAGACGATCGTATAATACATCGCATATAGAAACCTTTTCCAACACACCAAAATAAGAGATGTGAAAAATACTGGCATTGTTACATCACTGCATCACAAGACTTACAGGAATAGCTGCTAACCCTCGAATTTTCGAAGTTGTGAGAGGTGTTTGATGTCCCTGATACTTATATAGGTACTTATTACAAATTACAGTATCTAAATAAATATTCTAGTAGCTAGTAAAGTAACAGTTACTTTCCATTTTTCCCACCGGTTACTTTCAAAGTACCAACACTAGTTAACAAAGAGTGAAAAAACGTTGAAAAAGTAGAAAGCATAGGCGGGAGGTTTTTCATCTGTGCCTTTTGTTTGTCGCCCTCTTCATTAACTGCTGTACAAATAGAGGGCCGACAATATGTAAGAGTGGTAGTGCTTTATCCTGATTGTCCTTTAATAAGGACTTCAGGTTTGGAATAAGAATAAGAATTTAATTGCGGTTTTGGCGGTTGTGGTGTGGTACAAAGCCAAAGGTGATTTTAGATGTTTTACAAATTATGTTAAAGTGAGTACTTTATTCTGATTGTTCTTTAATAAAGACATCCGGTTTGATACTTTGCACACCCTGTATAATGTAATAAATGGTAGTAGGGTACATAAAACAACAATTTTCCTATGTTTGAATAGATTTCGTAGCACGATGCTTACTATCGATACTACCAAGAGGTAATGTAAAACAATATTTATTATTCAAACGCTTATTAGAAGTATTTCATTTAATAACAGACGTTTTCGTCTCAAATTTATTACATGTACCACAATTTTGATAATTACAAGCTCAGGAGTTTAATAACTCCTGAGTTACTAAAAGGGCAATTTATTTATTCAAGAAGGGATTGTACTGTAATACACTTAAATAACTTTCTCAGTGTTAAACTAATTATAAGGTATTTTTGGTCTTTAATTAAACGTTGAAGAGCAAAAATAACTCATATACCTTATACAGGGTGTGAAAAAAAGTACTGCGTTCCTTTCAACCACATGTTCTACTGATGATACCAAACAGCTTTCGCAAAGCAAAAAATTTTTAGCTCGAAATTAAATTTTGCCTTGTCCATACAAAACTGCAGATCCCGGAAAGCATCTTTGTATGGAAAAGGCAATTTTTTTTTTCATCTAAAATTTTTCTGCTTTGGGAAAGTTGTTTGGTATCATCAGGAGAACATGTGGGTGAAAGGGACGCAGTCCTTTTTTTACACCCTGTATACCTTTATACCTTTTAATTAAACGTTATACCGTGTGGTGCCGGGTTAGAATAGCATCACCCCATAACTTCCTGTGGGTGTCGTAAAAGGCGACTAAGGGATAGATCCAGGGAATGGGCAGCAGCGTTCCCTGTGAATGGAAAAACCAAGCGTGATGAGTATGGCATATACCCCCTAAAATTTTTGGGGAGGCCCATGTCCATTATTAATTACGGAGGTATTGACCTCAACGTGTCGGCCATTATTTTTATGTAACAAACCAAAACCGCCTGCTTTGAATACCTCTATAACCAACCGAACTATTGAATAATTAATTCGGCCTACTTGTTTATTAATTACGGAGGTATTGACCTCAACGTGTCGGCCATTATTTTTATGTAACAAACAAAACCGCCTATTTTGAATACCTCTATAATCAACCGAACTATTGAATAATTAATGTCGGCCATTATTTTCATGTAAAAAGCAAAACCGCCTGTTTTGTCACTCATGCGATGTTTTCTCCTTTAACTTCAAAAGGTGACATGACAATAATAGAAATCTTTTCCAATTATCTGTTTAGCAAAACCGACATTCAAATCTGCGAAGCCTATCCACTCGGGCCTATACGACTTTAGTTCTAAATACCTCCATTTTGTTCCAGTCTACTCAAAGCGCATTGTCCCCTTTGTTCCGAAGGCTTTGTCCCCTATCTGCTTCACGCACAATGGATAGAAAAATTGGCTTTTTATAAGCACTTATTAATTTCATAATAGACCGCCCATGGATGCTTTTCTTTCTAAGTATTTATTCCGAGAAAACTTGTATTAGGTCCTTTCTTTACGGTTTATGTGGGCACAGATTTATGAAAACTGATGTGTTTAGGCTTCTTTTTAGATAACTCGCGAATTTGAACATTTTAGTTTCGCAATAAATTGGTAATTGTATTTTTTTGTTAGAATCAGAAAGACTGTTGTGAGGATGACCGAAACCCTAAAAAAACATAATACCTACTACTTGAATCGAAATTTAAAATAACTTCAATTATAATGGCATGTGATCACTGTCACCCATGGGCAAAATGTAATACCTAACCGAATTTTGTTCAATGATATTATACCATTCCCCGTGAGATACGGGATAAGGCTAAGGTGGAGATATTATACCATTCGGAAAATACATGTGCAATTTCCTTTCTCATAACAAAATGAAAATCCAAAATTAATAAAATTATTAAATCCCATGAACAACAAAATAATACTTACCGCAAACACTTTCCTATAGTAGTTCGAAACCCAAACAGAAGCTCACAATAGTTTTATAGAAGCTCGTAAGTGTTGTTTTACAAAGCTCTTTGCTTCCAGTATTGTGGGAGTTTGAAAGCTATTTCACTTTTTAGAACAGCCAGCGGTCTTATAAGTTGGTCAAAGTTTCACAAGTTAAACATGTTCATATTTTTCATCATATTTCCTTGGGCTAGATTCAAAGTTTCGGTAAATATATGCTCACTAGCCGCCACAACTGATAAAATGCACCTGTGGACTGTTACAACGGAATAAAAGCGAGGCAAAAAACTAGAAAACATGTTTATGATTCATGATAAAACTTCACTTACTAATGAGGAACATGTCACACAAAAAATCATCGAATCAAAATCATTTTCCTTAACAAACAAAATCCAAGATGGCCGCCGTATAAGATAAAAGCAAACTGACGCTGAGGCTGGGGCCGGAAATTAAACGATCTCAAGCATCTCAGGAGTTGAGCTTCGAGTCTGCCTGCACCTTGAATTAATAAACATTAACAGTGTGCGAAGCAGGTTACGGAAAGACGCCACTTGAGTTAAAATTGTCTGCTCAGAAAACATGAAACGCTTCAAGATGAAGATAAATTTTAAATTAAGTAGCGGATAAATTAAAAATGATGTTATCTTGACACACTTTTATGACTTGACAATTTTTACAGATTTTTTTATATTTAAGTTGTAAGTGAATAAACAAACAAAATTTTACCATATAAGCAAACTAAATACAAGATAAATTATAGTTCATAATAGAGACAAAGTTAAAAGGTTTTCTGGATGATTAAACTTTAGATAACTGTAATTGATACTTTATCTAATTACAGCTGTAAGTACTTACACAAAGTTTTGTTTGAATAACCGAAATTATACAATTATTATGAAAATTGACTTTTGAACTTCTAATTACAGCAGAAAAAATCTCTATATTAGCGATACGAGTTCACGAAATACTACCAAATGCTTTTTGTTCTATGTTACATAAGGCGTTGAACGTCCGCGATATTTGGAAGCTTGTACCATAATAGAAATGAATGTATATTGACCCCATTCAATGTTATGACCCTTGTTGGCCGGTAAACAAACGAATATAAATTTTTATTACCCACTATTATTGCTAGGTTCTTAATAAAAGACCCGATGTTTAGGTGAAGTTAGATCTTGAATAATTTAAGGGGAAAAGTAAAAATATTAGTTCGATGAAGGATAAAATAGACGACTACGGGTTGAAGAAGAACAAGAAGTAGAAGGATAAATCAGAAATAGTTGTAAAGATACGATGATAGTAAGAAAAATAAAATGATTTAGGTATGTGAAATAAGAAATCATCCTGATTCTGCGATCTTTAAAGTCCATACTGTTGAAACTCTTTGGTTTCTGTCCAATAAGAAACACCCTGGCCGCCTTTTTACATGTCTTTTTTTGTATATTCTGTTTGATGTTCTATGCCAAATTATCTTGATAAAAATACGTTTTTACTAACACACTGCGTGGTTTATTTTATTCTGCTTATTTTACTCCTTGTAGTAACTATAGGTTACATCATTCATGCCGAACTTGTCTATAATTTTCTCAATATATTCTGTTTGATGTTCTATGCCAAATTATCTTGATAAAAATACGTTTTTACTAACACACTGCGTGGTTTATTTTATTCTGCTTATTTTACTCCTTGTAGTAACTATAGGTTATGGGAAAGCTATTATAAACGTATATTTTACGGGACCTTCATTGCGTCTGTGAATCAAGAAAAATATTCACATAATGGCTCAAAGCGGAGACATTCAGCAGCAAACTGGTGGAACACCATCAACAGCTCTAAGGTACCCAATTCAAGCTACTTCTTCTACCGCCCCATCTATCGAAAAATTAGACGGTTCATCTAATTATGGGAGCTGGTCTTTTGGCATGAAAATGCTTCTGACAGATCTAGACTTGTGGAACTTTGTGGATTCACCAGTAGACATGAGATCTACCTTGAACGTAACTGATTTCAAGAGATTAGACTCCAAGACTAGAGCCAAAATATGCCTTATGGTAAAAAGTCATATTTATCCTGTCATCCAAAACTGCACCAGCGCAGTAGACACGTGGGAAAAACTAAAGGAAACCTATGCTAACAGTGGCCTTCTACGACGCTTGAACCTACTCAAGAAACTCTTTAATTCAAAGTTGGTAAGAAGCAGCTCTATGGAGGACTACGTCAACAGCATTCGCTCTGTACAGCAACAACTCACTGACATTCAACATGCAGTCGACGACGAATTTGTTGGAGTTGTGATGCTAGCGGGTTTAACTGAAGAATACAACCCTCTGGTCATGGCTTTTGAGCACTCCGGATCCAAGATTACAGCTGATACTGTCGCCTCACTACTGATGAAGGAGAAGCATCGCGAAAAACCCTCAACGAGCAGCGACAATACAGCACTATCTACAGGATGTGACGGATCGAAGCGCAATACCAAGTTCTGCGCATACTGCAAGAAACCAGGCCATCTTATATATGAATGCAAGAAGAGGAAGTACAAGAATTCCAAGAAGAATGTTACTAGTGCCGCAATTGTTACTAATAATATTTCTGATTTAGTTCTTTCATCCTCATTTCATTCCCATCCCACAGAATCCAAGGATATATGGTTTCTAGACTCAGGTGCCACTACACACATGAGCAACAGAAAAGAGCACTTCCTGCATCTTTCTAGACTTATAAAGCCAGTAACTGTTGCGAATAATAGTCAAATCCTAAGCGAAGGAAAAGGTACAGTTTCTTTAAATGTTTCTAAGAACATTCACGCTATTTCGGAAGTTCTTTATGTACCAAATTTAAACACTAATTTGCTATCAGTACGTAATTTGGTAGTGAAGGGTTACATAGTAGTATTCGCTAAAGCAGGGGCATACATTTTATTACAAGATAAATGCACAATTTCAGGTGAAATTGTAGCCACAGCCTCAAATTACAAGGGTTTGTATAAACTCGACATCTGTGAGAGCGCCAACTTGACTACGGTCAATGAGTCAATGTCACTCTGGCATAGACGTCTCGGGCACCTCAATGTCAAAGCTATGGCAATCTTGAAGAAAAGAGGTCTAGGTATAAATTACAATGCAAGTTCGCATGAAACCTGCATACCCTGCCTTCAAGGTAAACTTGCGAAAAAACCCTTTAAAAAGTCTAAAAGTAGGTCGCATAACTTACTAGATCTCATACATTCCGACCTTTGTGGACCAATTAGCGTACAATCTTTTGGAGGCGCTTTATACTTACTTACTTTTACTGACGACTTCAGTCGAAAAACTTTTGGATACTTTTTAAAAGCTAAAAGCGAAGTTTTTTCGAAATTTGTAGAGTTTAAAAACCTCGTGGAAAATCAAATCGGGCGCAAAATAAAATGTTTACGGTCGGATAATGGTCGCGAATACGTTAACGGGCCAATGTCTAATTTTCTACGCGAAAACGGAATTATCCACCAATCTACAGTCCCATATAATCCACAGCAAAATGGAGTCGCAGAACGAGTTAATCGAACAATTATTGAGAAAACACGTACTATGTTACACGACTCGAAGCTACCCAAAGCTTACTGGGCAGAAGCTGCAAATACTGCAATCTACTTAAAAAATCGCTCTCCTACCCAGTCTCTCAATAATAAAATCCCTGAAGAAATATGGTCCGGTCAACAAATCGATCTCTCTCACCTGCGAGTCTTTGGTTGCGAAGCACACGTGCTAGTACCAAAAGAGAAGAGAACGAAACTTGAGTCAAAAACTCAAATATGTACATTTGTCGGATACTCGACAGAAACGAAAGGCTATCGCCTCGTAAATCCCTCAAATCCAAGAAAAATCATAACTGCTAGGGATGTAGTCTTTTTAGAAGACAATATACGTACCGTAGAATTCCAAACCATCAATGAAGATCACAGTCCTTCTGCCACAAATGATACAGTAGAAATTCAATTTCCAGTTCCTTCTGATATAATCCCAGGACAATCTTCGTCGACGTCACAGCGTAGTAGTACAGAAATACCCGTCAGTGAAACTGAAAATGTGCCTGCGCCTGTTGAAATTGAAAATGAAGAAGTCTCTGCAGACACTGAAGAGGCAGCTACAGACCTTCAATCAGGCAGCACCACGAATGCTACCGCTGAAGACCCTGTCATTGTCGAACGAAGGTACCCTTTAAGAGAAAGACGTCCACCGGTGAGATTTCAGGAAAATCTCTTTCTTACATCAGATTTGGAACCAGAAACGTACAAAGAAGTAACTGATCACCCGCTCAAGGATAAATGGCTTGAAGCCATGAAGGCTGAATATAATTCATTGATGAAGCACGGCACCTGGACCCTAGTTGACAGACCTAACGACAGGAAAACCACCAAATGTAAATGGGTATTCAAAATCAAAAAGGACACATCTGGTCAAGTGACCAAGTACAAGGCTAGACTAGTGGCCAAAGGATTTACCCAAGTCGCAGGAGTCGACTATGGTGAAACTTTTTCCCCAGTCGCTAGACTATCTTCAGTACGTCTTTTACTCGCATTCGCTGTTCAAAATGGTTTGACTGTCGACCACCTTGATGTGGAAACAGCCTTTCTAAATGGAGACTTAGAAGAGGAAATATATATGGAACAACCGGAAGGCTTTTCCACTGATCCAAAACAGAAAGTCTGCCTACTTAAAAAGGCATTATACGGTCTGAAACAGGCGCCACGCCAATGGAATAAAAAAGTCTGCCAAGCCATGGCAGAATTATCGCTAAGTCAAGCACCGTCAGAACACTGTCTCTACTATAAGAGATCAGGCAGCGATATCTTAGTCGTCGCGGTATTCGTAGACGATTTCTTCCTAATGAGCACCAGCGGTCCCATGAAGGAGCATTTCAAAAAGGAACTTGCGAAAAAGTTCACTGTTAAAGATCTTGGTCCTCTAAGGGACTGCCTGGGCATGAGAGTCACCCAAAACAAGGGCACTATAACTCTCGATCAAACAAAATATATTGAGAAAATTATAGACAAGTTCGGCATGAATGATGCAATAAGCGTCACCACACCGCTAGAACCTGGCCTTAAACTAACACTCCCTGACAAGGATGAGGAGCCGTTTGAAGCCCCATATCAGGAGCTTATCGGATCTTTAATGTACATTGCGATTTGTACGCGACCTGATATCGCACATTCGGTCTCATACCTTTCTCAATTCAATGCACATTACGGGGGGGTACACTGGAAATCCGCCAAGCGCGTCCTCCGTTACCTAAAAGGGACGAAGGATATGCGGCTCAATTTTCAATCCAACGGCCAGTTTTATCCAATCGGTTTTTCAGATGCCGACTATGGAAACAACCTAGTCGATCGCCGGTCGTATACCGGTGTTGTGTTTATGATGAGTGGAGCACCTGTGTCTTGGGAAGCCCGCAAACAGCGCACAGTTGCCCTCTCGACCACAGAGGCCGAGTACATGGCACTGGGCGAGGCTTGCAAGGAGGCTATTTACCTAAAATCACTCATCCAAGAAGTCTTCGCTATCACTCATACTCTGATCATCCACACAGATAATCAAAGTTCAATCAAACTGGCACACAATAACACATATCATGCACGTACCAAGCACATCGACATTAAACACCATTTTATTAGGGAATCATTATCACACGACGACCTCACCATCAAGTACATCCACACAAATGAAATGTTAGCAGACATCCTCACAAAACCATTACCAAAATTGAAACATTACAAGTGCATCAAATATCTAGGTTTAGGTTAGGTGTAGGTTTTGTATGTTATGTCTTTTTCTTTTAATTAGTGAGTGTCATATAAATATAAAGTGTAGATAATTGATAGGTGTTTATAGTGTGTATATATAGGATGTTTTTTTTTTTTTGGTGCTAGTGTTAAGGTGTACAGTGAACTTTGATATTTAGTGTTATATGTATATAGGGTGTTTCCATTGCGGGGGGGTGTTGAAACTCTTTGGTTTCTGTCCAATAAGAAACACCCTGGCCGCCTTTTTACATGTCTTTTTTTGTATATTCTGTTTGATGTTCTATGCCAAATTATCTTGATAAAAATACGTTTTTACTAACACACTGCGTGGTTTATTTTATTCTGCTTATTTTACTCCTTGTAGTAACTATACGTACCGTGTTTTTTGAAGATGTGTAAGACCAACTTAATCTAAACATAGATCATGCATTCAAATTTATCAGAATCATGCATACATTTCTTAAATTTACCTTAATGATGAAGGTCCTGAGTCCCAATCTCAGTACCTCTGCCGCAACGGGTGCCAAATATTAGTATGCCAGAAGGGAAAGTTATTACGCATGCGCGCTAAAACAAACATACGACACAGCATTAGTTCAAGTATACTAAAGAGGAAACGTGGATATAATGGCTTGCTACTTTCCGGATTGATTAAGCATAATTATCATCGATATAGAGGTGATGGTCATTTGAAAAATTAACAACAAAAAGTTACTTAGGAAAGGAAAATAACAAGCCATAGTGAATAACGAAATCAGCAATGTCAATTGATATTTAAAAGCGTTTATTTTCCGTAAATTGCTTAGCGTTACTTTTTCCAGCCCTATTTCAATGTACGATTTCTTTTAATACTGTATTGAGAGTGCAATTACCTTTTTCTGTTTCCTCAGTAAGTATTTCATCTAGAATGCTCCTTTGCCTTTGACTACGTTTCAACAGTGCATCTATTTCATCATCGTTCTCTTCTTCTAAACTAAATAGTCTAGTACCATTTTTTTTCTTACGTTCTACAGTCGTTTCTGTAACATTTTTTGTTACACTTTCGAAATTCTTTGTGGGGCCTAATACAAACTCTTCTATTAATCTATTTTTGACGTCATCTAGTCTATTTTTAGCTGTTTTGAATTCGTTTTCTTCATATTCTTTTGATATATGAATGAGTTTTTCGGTTATATCGTTTTCGAAGACCTTCTCAGATTTTTCTCTAAGAATTATAGATTCTTCATCTCCTTCTTCACTAAAGTAGTCCTCTTTGAATGAAGTTTGGCGTAAGTATGAGTCTTTGCTATACACCTTTTTGGTATCATCTAAGTCAAATATGGATTTTGATAAGTCTTCTATTGAAATATCACGAGAAAGAGGCTCGTTATGCCAGCTACTTTCATCTTCAGACACCGACATTATTGAAACGGTTCTGTTTGTATACTGGCGACCACATCTTGAGCTATTTTCAGCTTCGGAATCGGTTGCAGGTTCTTCTATGATTCCGTAAATGCCTCGTCTAATGTGATCAGGTATTGATAGTTGCCCCATTTCTGTTAGGATGTAACTGTGACTAGCTATTTCTTCAACTTCCAAAGAGGTCGTATGAGGAGTGTTCGGTTCAATGATCTTTCTGCCGCCGCCGTATTCATCGTCATCCTCATATATTACTTTTGATGTCACTTTGTGTAAAGTACGTGTTTCAGCTGGACCTACCAGTTAAAATAGTAATTTGATTTTGGGTGAGACAACGATCGCATTTATTTTGTTAGACATGCGATGGAATCTATGCATTATAGATGAAAAAGTTTTGGTTCTTGGATAGAATTGTGATAGAAGCAATTTGGTGACGTGTTAGGTAATGAATTTATGAAGTTAAAAACTAGAGGAAGGGATAAGCAGAACTTATACTGACCTGTTATTATAGCACCATGCGACTTGCTGCTGCTGACTTTGGACACAATGATCGACCCGTCGACGCCCGTCTTGAATGTTGTTACAGTTTCGAACACTCGGCCTAGACAAATCACACTTGCTTGTTAAAAACACAGGTTATAAGCATGCAACATTGTGCGCGAAAACATGTCTCGCTATCTAGAAGCTGTTTGCGATATTGAAGAGCGAAGCTTGAAGCGCGTAATATTGTTATACCTTCAGTTTCAGCACTTAACGGTTCTTCAAGGGATTGTTTTTTAACCGATTTACGTTTAGGAGTTTTAAGATCTTCGTCGATGGTGACCTCTTCAATGGATTCTGGTTTTGTTGCACTTTTTTCTGCTGTTTGTTTTTCATCTTCTATTTCTTCTATGATAGGTTTTTTGGTGACTTTATCTTGATCATCATCCCAAAAGTTTTTCTCTTCAGCAATTTCTGGTTTCGTTGAACTTTTTTCTGCTGTTTGTTTTTCGTCGTCGACTTCTTCTATGATAGGTTTTTTGCTGCCTGCATTTTCATCATCCCAGAAGTCTTTTTCTTCAGCTACTTCTGGTTCGGTTAGGGACTTTTTCCCTTTTCCAACCACCGGAGTG
This sequence comes from Scrobipalpa atriplicella, assembly GCA_029255725.1. Taxonomy (NCBI): domain Eukaryota; kingdom Metazoa; phylum Arthropoda; class Insecta; order Lepidoptera; family Gelechiidae; genus Scrobipalpa; species Scrobipalpa atriplicella. Next base: position 16,386 of record JARACY010001621.1, on the reverse strand, counting down.
TCAACCTCTTCAACCTTTGGTTTTTTAACTTTTCCGTCTTCATCAACGTCATCCCAGATAGACTTCTCCTCTGCAGTTTCTGCGTCTGTCTTTCCCTTTTTCGCTTTTTGTTTCTTTCCACTGTCCACTTCTTCTTCTAGTGGCTTTTGTGCAGACTTGCTTTTATCGTCAAGTTCGTTTTCTACGGCGGATTCTCTTCTGAGAGATGAAAGAACTTCTTTTGCTATCGAATGAAAAATGGGTTTGATAAAACAAGGTTTATTAAGTGTGGGAAATGAATTAAAACATAACAGGCGTGAAACATGATATTTGGATAGTGCATTGTTTTTAAAGTGCATAAGAGCATTCTAGTCTTAGAGAATGCTTAAATGGATTGACAATAAACTATCTACCAGTTGTATATGGTATCTAAAGGACGACACAATAATAACTAAAACGTGCAATATGCAATAGAAATCTATATTAGATTTCATTCCGCTAATTTAAACTACTACAATACCCACGTGGATGCCATCGTTGATGTGTGTGTGTGTCAGTAGTTTGCTTCTATCTAGTTTACCTTACCATTCATGGAGAATGTAAAGAAGCCATGTACTTAACATAAGTGTCGTGTGTGTATTTTTTTCAGTTGCTGGAACTAATACCAAATTGTCACCTATGTTCTAACTAAGTAACATCGTTACATGTATTTCTCTACATAAAAATAGATTTATATCAGGGTACTGGGTAATAGAACACCGACTCAGTTAGATATGTCCATGGATATGTCCATATTTTTTGTGTTCTTTTCACGCATTTGCATTTGCACAATCATACAAAGTTCTTTTTTATATTTAATTCCTGCTCACACCACATCTATTCTATTCCAGCCTCCTTATTAATCCTTAGACCCTATGGTACTCACTGTGAACGGTGACCATGCTCTTGGACGAGACGCTGCCGAATTCGTTCTCAGCGCGCACTTCGTATTCGCCGCCATCTTCTTCTTTCACTAGGTTTACAGTAAGGTTGTAGTTTTCTAGCCTATTGGACAAAAATATATTTTATTTAAATCCCTTTTTTATCCTCATCATCGTCATCATCAACATCATCATCCTTTATTATGTCTTGTCAATTCTAATCTCCAGGTATTTCGGCGACGTAGAGATCACGGAGAAGAAGTCTGTCTTCACTCGCGTGGACACCGGCAACACTCACAAGCTGATCCTCAAGGAGGTGTCGGCTGAATACTCCGGAAAATACTCCTGCAAGGTGGAGAATGAACTCGGATCTGACTCTTGCGATGCCACCTCTTTCCTGAAAAATTATTACTTAGTATGAGACACTTTTAATTCATTATAATTTAAACAACTTAAATAGTGTTGAGATGAATCACCAGTACCCAACTTATCTCTAGATATCCCATAAAAAGCCATCTCTTGCTTTGTAACTAAACGTTTTCATTTTACTTTAGTGTATACTCTCTGCAAACCTTGAGCTGTATCTTGAACTGTACCTGCTTAAGAACCTTAACTAATATTCCACTTACTGTTAACAGTGAAGGTGGCATCGCAAGAGTCAGATCCGAGTTCATTCTCCACCTTGCAGGAGTATTTTCCGGAGTATTCAGCCGACACCTCCTTGAGGATCAGCTTGTGAGTGTTGCCGGTGTCCACGCGAGTGAAGACAGACTTCTTCTCCGTGATCTCTACGTCGCCGAAATACCTGGAGATTAGAATTATAGTCAGAATGAAGCAACTACGAAAGACATACCAATGAATAATTCATTTAAATGGACAATTTGGTCTAATGGCCAAAACCAGACGGAGAATAAAGCAACAAAATTTGACCAATAACAATAGCTGTCGAGGTCTCATCAGGCATTGAAAAAAAAAACGATTAAAATTTCAATCCTATAAGAACTGAACCACGGTTATATAAAAATTGAAAAATATTCTTTGCAAATATCAAGTAAAATATTTAGGTGAACGAACGTATATTTAGGTGAACGAACGTTGACTCTAGCCCGATGGTGTTATTAATAATAGCTAAAAACTTTTTTCCAGAATGACACAACTCACCATTTGATACTGGGTTCAGGATAAGCCTGGACGGCGACGGTGAACTCTACATTGACGTCTCCCTCCTTAGCGACGGTGTTCTTTAGCTTCTCAGTGAACACTGGACCGCATCGGACGTTCAGCTTGCAGGAGTCTTCTACAGTGCCGTGGGTGTTGCGGATCTATACAAACGGAAATGTCAGTTCATTAAAAGAGCTACCAATGTTCATATTGATTTTAAATTAATTCGGTAGGTATAATTTTTATACGCTTGTATGTGAAAATTACCTTGTAATATCTTCGTAAAATATACCGCTAATAACTATCGGTTATCGTAGTCAGCTGTAGCATTAGCTACGCCGCTTAGCTCCGTAGAAGTTACTACGACGTAGCGACGTAAGAAAACTCACCTCACAGGAATATTCTCCAGCATCAGCGCGGGCCGCAGAGGTGATGACGAGCGAGTGAGCCGCGCCAGTTGAAGAAATCTGCACGGTGGAAGATTCCACCAGCTCCGCCTTGTTTCTGAACCTGGTGGTAATGGAGAAGAATATTAATACTTAACACAAAATTAGAGAGGCACAAGATGAAACACAAATCCTTGAAACACGTTATTCAAGTGGTCACGGAGGACGGCGAACTGCATATGGGTGTTTATAAAACTTCCAAACACGTCCGGTTGAACCTTAATTCGGGTAACAATATCCCCACCTAGCCAGTTAGGTAGCTACCGTCTTCCCATTTCCATATCTTGTCATTCGGCCAAGCAGCCTCATACGAGTCTTAAACCAGGCTGGAAAATATACTGTAAGTACTTACCTATTGTTTATTTTGTCTTTTACGCATCATCTTACCATTTAACAGTGGGTGCCGGTTCAGCTTCGGTTTCCACCTTGAAGGTGACGGTCTCCTTCTCCTCGCACACCTTGTCAGCACCAAGTTTCTTGGTGATCTTGGGCGGTGACGTCACGTGCCACTGCCAGAAGTCCGAGCACTGGTTCACCTCGTTCCTGAAAGAAAATGAAGACTATAATAAATTGCAGTAATTTGATGCAATAAATTGCAGTTAAAGATTACTCTTGATGAGTGATGGTATGTGATCTTCGTGCTCCAGACGAAGAGTTTAGTATTGGGTTGAAACACTGAGATAAAAACAAAACCTCTATAAAATCAACAAGCCGTTTTATTTAACTAAGATGAAAATTCCTTGAGAGGCCAATTAATAAAAAACCTATTTTTATCTTTTTATTTTTTTGTAAGTGATGCTAATAAGGTGGGCAAACTCCCATTTGAACCTGTCACATGAAGATACTCACTTAGCAACAACAGAATAAGAGCCAGTGTCAGTGAGCTTGGCGTCCTTGATGGTGATCTCGTAGACCTCGTCGCTCTTCTTCACGATCTTGATGTGTTCGCAGCTCTTGATCTCGGCACCGTCCTTGTAGAAGGTCACTTCTGGTGCTGGGACGCCCTCCACTTCAACGGTGACGGTGTGGGTTGATCCCATCTGCAAAAATAAATTTGTATTAAACTTCTTGGTACTGGTATGGCATGTTAAAAAGATGATCAATCATTCACCAGACAATTCAATTATCAACGATTGATCAATCACCAAACGAGTCAATCATTAACGATTGATCACTCACCAAACGATTCAACTAGCAATGATTGATCTATCACCAGACGCGACATCCATCAACGATTGATCAATCCCCAGGCTAGTCAATTATCATAGGTTGATCAATCACCAAACGAGTCAAACATCAACGATTGGTCAATTACCAGACCAATCAACCATCAACGATTGATCAATCACCAGGCGAGTCAATAAGCAATGATTGATAAATCACCAGACACTTCAATCAATAACGGCTAATCAATTAATAGACAAGTCAATCATCAACGGACCATTAAAAAAAACAATGTCTTACCATACAAGATTGGTTTTCAATCTTCTTCTTGATCTTAGGCGCTTGTTTGACAACCAGCTGCATGGTGGCTGTGTCTTCTCCCAGCTCGTTGCTGGCAGTGACCAGGTATTCACCGGCATCGGCGTTGCTCACGTTCTTGATGACTAGAGACATGCTCTCGTCGTCTTCGTAAAGGAACCTAGGGAACAACACATTTATAACTGAATATGTTTATACTGGGAGTAAAAAAAATTTGCTGACCAAACTTAAGGGTGTGAACCTTCCCATGAAACTGAACAACTTTCCTTACCCAGGAACATAGATCAAACCGAGGTCCTTCCTTACAAATCACTTGATCCGCTGACATCAATTTTCTTTCTCATGTTTCGACCTACGTTCCTTGAGGAAAGTTGTTTATTTTATTATGGGTATGTTCAGTGTTCACACTCTAAAGTTTGGTCTGCAATTTTTTTTTACAGTTTAATGAGGTTTCATGCCATTTGCTTACTTGTGCCTCGTGTCAGCTTCGATGACCTTTCCATCGTGTTTGAACACGATGCTAGGTTTGGGGAAGCCCTTGCACTGGAGTTCCAACATAGCGGACGCACCGGCTGAGACTACGATGGCCTCACGATGCTCGATGACTAGAGTAGGCTTCTCAGGCTCGCGGTGGAGCTCGTGGACCGCACCTGGTAACAGGCACCAATTTTGAAGAAGTTACTCTGCTACGGCGTAGTGAGGGCTACGGTGCTACGCGTCGTAGTCGTAGGCAATGCTACGAAGTATCTTTCATTCACAAAGCACAGCTTATAGCTTACTTAGAGTCGACTGACACACATAAAATGCCACACCGCACAAATCAGAATTGCAGCCCAATGTAACGCCATATCCTGGGGCGTTGAATGGCTATCACATTTTATAAGAAGTAATACGACGCTTTGAAATGTTTTTATGTGTGTCGGTCCTTATTTAAATGCTAAAAAGCTCCCTATGTTAATAGACAGTGACATTTAGGTACCTATTCAATTTGCATCGCAACACTGACTTGCATCGATATTGCATTTCGTCATTCTTAAAACATTATTATTGTTTCATGTAAATCAACAAAACATCTTTAGGAAGCATTTTACATACAAGTTTCTATAAATAAACATCTAACACTGACTGCTCAAAGACATCTTGAATGATATCTTAAACATAAGGAAAGCCGCGATTCTGGAAGCCAATTTATACCTATATTTAGATCGTCCTCTGTACAAGCAACACTGAGTACCTACAGGCTACATAACATTGAGTACGACATAGAAAAGAATAATAGTGAGTACGTTGGCATTGAAAGATTTCGTGCCAAGAATCGTCTTCCTCTGTTACTTCCTTGACCGATTTTGAGGAATTTTCAGCTTTTCTCGTTCGATGTGCGTCTGTTAAATTTGAATAAGCCAATCAAAATTTTGAATTTGTTTCCACAAACAAAGATTTGGTTTCCAATTTTGTTCAATAGGTTTAAAGATTTGAAGACTAAGAAAAAATCACGAACAATATAGTAACAAGTAATTACCTTGGACGGTTAGTTCAGCAGAGCAGGAGATGTTGCCAGTAGAGGTCTTGGCGACGCAAGTGTACATGCCAGCGTCTTCTGGCTTCACGTGCTGGAAGACCAGCGCTAGGGAATCTTCATCATCTCCCAACAGAACCTAAAACACCGAAAACGCGAATAAGATTCTAGAAGTTTAGGAGACATAAGAAGACGTAGAATGCTTTCAAAAATGTTTTTAATTTAATTTAAAGTAAATGGTAGGGAAGCTATTGTATTTCAGTCACAAAAGTATAAATGGTGTTATTCAACCAATGATAGTTTACCTTAAATCTCTCTTCAGGGTCAAATGGTTCTCCATCTCTCTTCCAGGAGAAGGTGGGCTTCTCGCCCTTAGCCAGTAGTCCTTCACCACCAGGAGCGAGTTCAAAGAAGATGTTTTTGTCATCTGTAAAGACCAATATTCTAAAAGAATATAAAACATCCTTGAAACACAAAGATTTTCATGTTTTAAGAACACAAAGATTGTATGACTAGTTATGTATGGTTGTATGACAAAATAGAAACAGCACAATTAGATATCAGAAGTGGGATGCGCATATTCCAGTACCTATTTATTGCACAATATGATCTTTCATTGTATTACGTAAAAGCATTCCACATAAGTTCTCTCAAAATCAACAAATTTCGTCTAATTTAGTGGCTGGATATTTATAGATCGCGTAACACACTCATAAACAAACGCTGGAGTGTTTCCAAATATATAAATATCTTTAAAAATATGCCACAAGAGTATTTATAGTTTATTACGTCTCTTTCCATTCATTATCACGTTCGTAAACTTTAAATTGGTTAAAATTGTTAATCATTACATCATTATTCACCTTGCTCTATGAATCAATGTATTATTTTATTAGGTAATGATGGTAACAACAAGTGTTTCCTATCAATTACAATTTGTATTTTCTTTAATTATAAATTATTGTCCTTCTTCATAATTTACTTAGTATTCAGAGGCTATTAATATTTTGACGGTAATGGCTTTATGCACTCTACTTAAAACAGTATTGTTCATTATTTTGGCGACGTCATTTTATTTAATGTTTGGTAAGTAGTAAAATTTGTTTCACGTATTGGCATATCAAACTAGATAGTTTATTTATAATAGTGAAGGACATATTCAACATAGGTAGCACCCACAATCTTTATTGAATTTTTATGCAATCAAGAATATAACGTAGATGTTCATGGCCTTGCAGGAGTATTTGCCAGCATCGTCCTTGTTAACGTCAGCGATGACCAGCCCCGATCAGCAAGTTACATACTATAGATACGCGTTTGTTTGACTTTATCTAGTAATACGGACTTGCTTACCAACAACAGTGACAGTGGCCTCAGTTTCAACGTCGCCGTAGATGTTCATAGCCTTGCAGGAGTATTTGCCAGCATCATCCTTGTTCACATCAGCAATGACTAGTTCATAGCAGCCTCTGTCAGCGAGGGTGCGGACGATGGAGACGCGCTCGTTGTCTGAGCTCTTGATCTCCTTGCCGTTGCGGAAGCTGCAAAAATTATTGTACGTAAGTACCTATTAAGAGCTCCTTGTGTTACTTGTATAAATAAAATTCAACAACAAAATGACTAGCCGCTGACTCCATTTGTATGGGATACTCTTTTATATTTTGAGTTATGTTCCTTGTTCAGCAATTTTTTTATGCCTTTCAAGGAATATGAACAACTTAAGTTGTAATAGTCCTAAATACTTACAACTTGACTTCAGGATTAGGGTCACCCTTGACCTTGACCATGAAGCGCAGATAGGTGTTGAGAAGGATTTCAGTGTCCTTCAGCGCGACGAGGAAGTATGGAGCGTTCAGAGCGTTCTTGGCTTTGCGCTCTTCAGGGGTCACTGAAATTCGAAATTAAAAGATTGTAAATTTTTTGGTTGCACATTTAAAATCATCCGCGCAAAAGAGCTGATCCATTTTTGCGAATATCATAGCTTGCTGTCATATTGGTAAAAACTTGTTAAAAATTGTTTAAATAAACCAAGTGAAGCTACTACACACAAAACTACAACAAAGCCCAGGTTGTACATCTAATAAAGACGTGATCTTAATTGCAAAATACAGGAAAATTACAAAGAGATTTTGGAAAGGTACCAAACTACGTGTTATACGCGGTACGATGTCTTAATAATGATATCGCGAAGAAACATGCAAACAATATAATAAGGGAAAGTGATGATAATAAAAAGAATAAAATAAATATAAATATTATTGGAAAATAATTACAATAATAAATTTTTTGAGAACTACCTATTTCAAAACATTTTTAATAAAACCAAAGTAACGAATAGACTTCATAAAGTGATAATAAAATTAGATAACAAAAAGACGACTTACACTGATGGACAACCAACTGAGCCGTACAATGGCTGTTTCCTTTAACATTCTCAGCTCTGGCAGTGTACAACCCAGAGTCGTCTTCCCTGCAATGCATGATCTCCAGCTTGTTCTTGCCATCTTCTTTGGAGAGGATGTTGACACGGTCCATGAGCTTGTCAGTCAAAGGCCTGTTGTCCTTCAGCCAAGTGACTTTAACTTCGGTAGACTCTTGGAGAGAGCATTCGAAGGTAGCGTTTTCTCCAGCTGAGAATCAAAGGTTGGTTAAGGGAGTTCATACGGTGGTGCTCGAGAAAGTGAACAAATGTTTGGTAAATCAAATAATAAGCAAAATTTTGATAATTTGGACACCGTAAAAACTCACAATAACAATACACAAAAATAGAATAAGAGTAAATAAATAAGACTATATATAGTGCAGAGGAATTAAAAGCGTTGGTTAGATCAATGTATCGTGTAAGTTAATATTCTATAAAGCGTATGTACAAGCACTAATTGAGTGTGTTCTACATCTATCATGATGTATTCTACTCTACTGACTATTTAGTCTACTTACGCTCAATGCTCTGGCCGCTCAAAGTCTTAGTGAAGACAGGTCTTCCATCACGAGATCCTGATTTAGAAATGGAACTTGTAGATTCAGACTCTGCAGTCACAGATCCATTAGAGATGGCGGTTTTGGAGATTTTGCTTTCAACTGATGACACTCCATTTTTGCTTTGGTATGTTGCTTCAGCTTTCGATGATACTCCTTCGATAATGTTGTTGTCGTAATCAACGGTGTATTTGGCGCTGCTGCCTTCAACCTTAGCAGCGCTTTCATAGCTCGACTCAATACCATACTTCGATGCAATAGCATCAAGCTTGCTTGTAGCTTCAGTAGAGTCAGTTCGACCATATTTAGACGCAATGCTGTCTAATTTGCTGGTTGTCTCGGATTCATAGCTTGCTTCGGCTCCACCACCAATACTCCGGCTGGAGTATTTAGACTCGATGCGAGAGAGGGCCGAGCCTTCGACAGAGCCACTAGTTTCGTAGCGGCTGCTCTCTAAGCGAGACCCACTCTCCCGACGAGCGTAAGATGATGATAGTCCGGTGCTTTCGTAGCCCGAAGATGATTCATAGCGACTGCTGGAGAACTCTAAAAAGAGGAAATAAAATTTAACGTTGAACATTTTATGGGGATATAAAATAACTGGTATTGTTAAAAAAAAAATACCTCCAGAGAGCCGCGAACTGCGGCTGTACCGTGACATCTCGTCACCAGGTTCTTCTGAGGTTACAGCTTGCCCGTTGGCGCTTGACTTGTCTTGACTTACGCCAGTGGCGCTAGTGGCTTCTGCAGAGCTACTCTTGACTTCTGCGCTAGATGTGTCAACAGTTTGTTTAACTGATGATTCAGAAACTTGTGATGTTTGAGTTATCCGTTCAGATGTGCCTTCTAAAGACGCTTTACGGCTTTCTCTAAGAGCTGCCAAAGATTCTTCTCTTGTGAGCAGTAATTCCTGATGTGCTTTAGCTCTGTAGCTTTTTATTTTTTCCTGTTTTGATGCTTCTATAGATTTCTGCTCAACTGATGTTGCTAGTTTGGTCTCTTGAACACTTTCTTGGGCTTTTTGCTCAACTGTTGAAGACTTCTGTTCAACAGATGATGCTTTTTGTTCAACAACAGATGATTTGACTTCAACTGTTGATGTTTTTTCTTCAGTCGCTAATTTAACAGCTTCTTCAGATTTTTGAGTGACTGTTGTTTTTTGTTCTTCAGATTTAGAAGTTGACTTTTCAGCTTGTTCTTGTTCAAGTGTCGATTTCTTGTCAATTAATGAAGATTCTGTTATTTTTTTCTCAGAAGATGAAACAGCAGCCTCTTTTTTCTGCTGCACAACAACCTCGTTTTTTGATACCTGAGATGATTTTTCTGCACTAGCAGTAGATTTAAGCTCGGCTAATTTTACGTCAAGTTTTTGTAATGTTTCTTGAGTTGATTTTTGATCAACTGTCGATGACTTTTGTTCAACTGCTGCTGATTTTTTTTCAAATGTTGATGACTTTTGTTCAACTGCTGCTGAATTTTGTTCAACTACTGATGACTTTTGTTCAACTGCCGAAGACTTTTGTTCAACAGCTGCTGATGTTTTTTGTTCAACTGCTGCTGATGTTTTTTGTTCAACTACCGCTGACTTTTGCTCAACTGCCGATAACTTTTGTTCAACTGCTGCTGATGTTTTTTGTTCAACTACCGCTGACTTTTGTTCAACTGCTGAAGACTTTTGTTCAACTGCTGCTGATGTTTTTTGTTCAACTGCCGATGACTTTTGTTCAACTGCTGCTGACTTTTGTTCAACTGCTGCTGATGCTTTTTGTTCAACAGACGCTGTGTGAACGGTTTGTTTTACTGAGGATTGTTGAACTGAAGATTTTTCTTCAACTTTTGTTGTTGTAGTTTTTGACGCTTCTGTTTTCTCTACAGAAGCGGTGACTGTTTGTTGTGTAGACGCAGATGTTTCACTGACTTTAGCGGATGCAGTCACAGATGATTTAGCTTCTAAATCTACTGTGACTTCGCTTTTTGCTGTTTTTACTTCGGAAGTTTCCTTTACTTCAGATTTGGAGACTTTAGTTGCGATCTCACTTTCAGCTGAAGCTTTCCGTTTAGTTGTGACGTGTGTTTCTTCTTTGGTGACTTGAGTTTCCTCGACTTTAGCGCGCTTTTCTGTAGCTGCCTCAGCCGGTTCCTCGCGTGCACGTTTTTTCTTCTCCTCTGGTTCTGGAGAAGTAACTTGAGGTGGTAGCACTTGTAAGTCGTCTGCTGCGTGCTCTGCTAAGGCGACTAGAAAAAACAAATGTTTTATGTAGTTTTACTTGGAGGTTTTCAACTATATGTAGGTCTGTCAACTCAACTTTAACCCACCCAGTACCTACCTAAATAAAAAAAAAACATGTTTTGCTTACCAAGATCACTGAGGTAATTCTTGATTTCAGACAACCAAGCTGCTTTCACGGGTTCCTTGTGGGATTTGAGGGTGAAGCCGTATCCTGTAGCCTTGTGGTGTAGCTCAAACTTGAATGGGTCTTCAGGATGGTCCTTTACTTCGACTTCAGGGAGCTGTAAAACAAAAACAATTTTTGTTCATTACAGGAAAATTAATAAAAAAAACTTTGGAAAGCTTTCATACTTTCAATTTGTTGTAATGCTTTCTTTATACGTTTTGGGAATTACGACTCGAATGCTCAGTAAATACGAAATTGGCAATACTCCAAATGGCTAACCTTACTTACCTTCATTTGAAATTATTCTATTCTGGGAAGGCAAAAGTTGGAAGATATTTGTAAGCAAACTACGAAAGTAGGTAATGTGTTGAATAAAGTTGCATAAACATTAAGGAAGGTCAGGACTGTTTATACCTATTAATAAATTTGATGCTTTTACTTTGTAAGAATTTAATGGCTCTTAAAAGGATTATGTGTAGATGCATTCTTAATAAAGGGTGTAGCTTCCCGCAAACTAATAGAGGTTGCTCAGTTAACGAAATTGAACAACATTACTGAAGAATCATTTCCTGGAGAAAATATTTCTGAAATCTGTTCAATTTTGTTGACTAAGTTGACCCTTACTATTTTTCTGTACCTTAAAAATAGTCAAATCTGCAAATGCTCTGTACCTTAAATAGTCTAATCTGCAAATGCATGTTGCAATATAGTTTACAAAACTTTGGTAGAAGCATGCTTGAACAGCTGACCTTGTATCATTAAAACATTTAGTTCAAATGTAGAGCAAATAAATTTTACTACGTAATCAAAAGGAAGCTAACGGTTTGCGGTCGTAACCCGACCTGGCGTTGTTTACAGCTAAAATTATTTTTAGAATCGCATCAGTTTCAGCTGCGCGCACGCATGATTGAAATCGAAATTAGGACGTGGCCTGTCAGTTTGGATTTACATTCTGCATCTACTTTTAACTTTACTCAAAACGTTTCAACTTTTGGCTACGTTGTAATTGAAGTTATTCTCTGATAAAGATTGTAACAACTGTATATCCATGCATCATTTGTTTGTTGGCATATTATATCTATTGGATTATACACCAGGTTTAGGTGGAAATTACTGCCAACTTAAAATAGAAACAGAAGACGAAAACTTACTGCGCCGATCCCAAATGAACAGCTGATGTAGGCGAAAAATTATGATGATCATCACACTAACCTTGATAATATCTTTCAGAAGGAACACAGACCGATCATCACCGACTCTCTTGACCTTACAGACGAGGATCCTAGCCTTGAACAGGAAGAGGTATCTCTCTCGCGCCTTCCCGTCGCTGTCGGTGACTGTAAACCAGTCGTGGGTCAGCAGTCGGCCTAGCTTGTAGATATTGCCTCGGTATCCTGAAAAGAAAGAAATGCTTGAATGGAAATGGGAATCATCATTATCATATGGCACCGGCGAATCTTCATGAATGAGCGAGTTAGTTACTAATAAAAAAAAAATGTTCTGTACATTCTCTGAGTAAACATAAGGTACACCGCTGGGTGGGCAATATTAAATTAAATCACACCGATGCTCGATTCGTTTCTGTATGTACGCTGTACGTTGAAAAAAAAAATCATGAACTAAGCCGAAGAGATTTTCTACAATCGAAGTTCTTTTGGACCAGTTTCTATTTTTTTTTGTAGTACTTAGGTACCTAAACATAACCCAGAAAAAGTTGCGTGAGAACTAGATCTCTATGGAATGGACCAGGTTGGATTGGAGACACACCAGATTAAAAAGGTGGATACAAAGGGGAGGCCTTAGTCCAGTAGGCTATTAAAAAAATTAAATTAATTCTTACCTTCGATACTAGCGATGAACTTGTTGTCAGTGGCCCTGTTTGGTACTCCGAGGAATAGTTCTAGAGCCTTCTGGAGGTCTGTGCAGTCTTCGCCGAGGCGCTTCGAGTATTTTACAAGTTCCTAAAGAAGAAAAAAAAATTACATGATGAAATAATACCTCATGCCTTTATGTAAAGTATTTAAGCTTAGTGTTTGAGTTTTTTAAAGAAAAGTATATCGGGACAGCCCCTACCGAAAACTAATCATTGATTATCAGTCAACGAAACTAAAAACTTCCATATAGAAATTCTTGAAAAAAAAAGGAAATGAAGAAAAACATTGCTTCCTGATACAATTTACAAGGTGTTAGATCAATTTAGTATGGGGAATTATAAATTAATTTCGGTTCCTGAAAAATGTCATGGTGTTTAGTTTCGTTAACTGAGCAATCTCTGTAAGTTTGCAGGAAGTTGTCCTTTACATCCGGTATAATAAGTTGTCAACCCATCGCCTAAATTGCAAACCCTTCGGACGGTCTTTGCAGTAAAAAGGGAATCAACTAATAATTTTTTTACGTATTTTATCTCTCCACCATATAATGGAATCATATTTTATAATTTTATTTCAATAATTCCAGAATAGGTTTGAAATACATACCTTTAGTAGAAGTTGGTAGTCGTTGATTCTTTGTATAGGAAGCTTGAGATGTTCCGCCAATCCTTTGTCGTCACCAAGTTTGTCTGCTAAAGCCTGTAAATGTAAAAAAAAAATCATTGAACAAAAATTACAAACTATTTGAACACGTAATTTAAAACATTCTACTGCATCAGAGAACCAATAGCACAAAACAAATGACTAACGTCGTCTTTTGTTTCACATTATGAAGGGAGTTTCAAATATTTTCAGCCAGTATTCGCAGACAGCTGTTTTTGAAATGAGTTGACAGCATGAAAATTCCTTAGTGAATGAAACCTCCTTGCTTCGGAAACAGTCTAGCACCGTTTAATATAATAAATACCTAGAGGTCAGTGCTAGACTGGCATTGAGACGCGACGAAAGAAGAAGGCGAAGGAACTAGATATTAAATACAAGATCATGATCGCAATATTTTGCAAGAAGGTCATGTTCAGAGTAAACATTTTCGCGAGTAGGTACTTTGCATAAAGATGCAGTTTTAACGAGCAGGTGCCACGTGCTTGAAGAAAGATGCCAAAACAACGAAATTATGCTACGCTTTCGTACGAGAACCAGACGAGAACGTAATATTTGAAACTATATGTTCCTTGTTCAGTTGCATGTATTGATTTCATAAGTGTTTTGACATCACACCCTATGGTCAGTATTTTTTTATAACCTAAAACTACATAATAAAAACATCTCTAGTATCTCGATTTCTTTTGCTAGCTAGGTCAGATAACTTTTATTCCGAAACCGTTTATTTCTATCCACCTAAACCTTGACAGAGAACGACCTGACACCATCAATAAACCCTACGTTTCTGGGTCACCATCAACATTGATTTATCACCAGTAAAATTTTCATGGCATCGGTAAACAGGTATTGCTGAGAGATCTTTATTAAATTAAGAACAAATTATGAGAGATGAGATGAGACGAGAGAGGCCTTTGCCCAGCAGTGGGACATACCTTATCGGATTTAAAAGAAGAACAAATATGTGAACTGGGCTTTTTAAAAGAATAAGATATATTTTTATAACAATTTTAGTTTTCAATTTGCTCATTTCCATAGGACGTGAGTTTGAACTCTTACTTTACGGCGTAGCTATTCCCTATTCTGTAGACGTAGGCACGTAGGCACACAAAGTTTGTAGCTTAGTAGAGCCTACTTACAGAATGGCTACGTCGCTGTAGAGGTAATCTACATTTTAGAAATTAGAAATTCTTTATTAGCAAGCAGACACTGTAGGCAGACACTTTAGTCCGTTTAGGTCTAAAGCCTAGACTAATTTTTTACCAATTTTTTTTTCTGAAATCGGTTTCTGGTTAGATAAACCTATTTCATTCCTAAATTTTGCGTGCTTTTTTCTATCGTTTAAGTTTTTCACACACAGAGATTTTAAAAACGTTAAAACTTTGATTCTTTTAAGTTTTGGGGTAATTAGTTATAACTTGATTATGATAACCATTCATCATCCATCATACGTAACATAACATAGTAGGTACTACCTACCTACTTATATTTCTAAAAACAAGTGACAGGAAGTAAACGTCAGCCAAGAATCTGGCAGATTAGTTGATTTGATGAGATTACCAAGCAGAGTGTTTCCTGGCTAAGATCATTAACGTAATCAGATTGCACTTGTCCAGAATGTTATATTTCAGAATGTGGTGCCAAGTTTAGTAATTTATTAGGACAGGTTGATAAGAAACCGTAAACTCAGTAAGAACTTAGGCTATTTCAAGCTTCAAAGCGTTCAAGCTCCAAAATACAAAATATTGATTTCACACAAAGTATTACAAAACAAGAATGAAGTTGGTTTACTTTAAACTTGACATAAATTTGTTTCTTTCATATACATCTCTATGCGGATGATATACTACCTGATTTTTTTCGTAGCATCAACAATCGATTTTAACCTGCACTTCACGTCGATTTTAGTCTGATAGATCCAAGAGAGAAACGGAAGAAGCTGACCTATATCGATTGACTAGGAAAATGAGCTTCAATTCCTGTTAAAATCAATGTCAATTACTATCCTCCTCGATGTTACCATCAGCCCAATTACCCACAATCGCATGTCTCACTAATTGATTGGCGAGTTTCCAAGCGAATAGCGAATATTGACATCCTCGCTGATGTTGTAATACAAGACGTGAAAGTGAGCGTTCCTTACGCCCAACGCATTTCATCTTCGTCATGCTGAGTATTGTCTCGCCTTTTGCTAAACAAAAAAACCGTCAGTTAATATGCTTTCTATTGGGACTATTATTTTTGCCATTATATGGCAGTGTATTTTTTGCCAGGCCCCAAAAAAGAAAGAACCACGATTTCAGAGGCGGTTCCTTAGTTGTGTTTCAGTTTCCATTTAATATTAAGGTGAGCTTTTGTCTCTAGACTAGACCAGACCTAGACTAGGTCCAGACCAGTTACAGAGACCAGTGGTGATAGAACAGAGACGCGAGCTTATAAAACTGTACAACAGCTGTCATTACGACCAGAGACAACGATGTTTGACGTCGGAATCTGCTGGGAGCCAGGGGTGGGAGGGTGGTTTCAACTTTTAAATTTTAATGGATTTCCCGTGGATTGCCCCACACCAATAATCTTAAATTTTAAATCCTTCAATTATTATTTACTTTTACAATCATTAGATCTATCTTGGCCACATTCCAATCATATTGAAATCAATTCGCCTGTGTGTTGATGTTGTAATAGTAATGCACTTTCTTTGCTCCTAGTTCTTGTTTATTTGATTTAATGATGTTATGGATTGAGTACATTAGTTACTGGTAGATATGCCAAAGATCCACTTTACAAATGGTTTCGAAAGCGTAACCTGGTTTTACTCACTTCTATTATCTACCTACTACAGTTTGTTGTTCATGTTTTATCAGCGTAAATAAAAATAAGTATAATTTACATTCAAAGAACATTATTTGGTTGATTTAGTGTATACTTTGATCATTCATGGCATTCACGTTTAGCAGAGGCACCTCTTCTTCATCG